>CM077079.1:31353191-31589963 GCA_039513925.1 Platanthera zijinensis | reverse complement strand
GGCAGAGTGTAGTAACGGGGATAACAGGTCGTGGGATGAGTGGTGTAGAGGTGTCGGCGTGAGAGGGGAGTGGGTAAAAGGAGCCGAGAAGAACGGCTGATCTTCCCGGAAGGGTAACATCGGCAGAAACGGAGACCTTGCGGGTAGCGGAGAGGTAACATACATAGCCTTTCTGCGTACGCGAATAAACGACGAAGACATGTTTAACCGCCCGGGGTTCCAACTTGTCTGAGGACGGACCCAGGCGGTGGACGTAGCAGGTGGAGCCAAAACCCGAGGCAGGAGAGGGAAAGTCGGAGTAGAGGGAAATAGTAGGCTAAACGGAGTAGCATAGTGGAGGACAGAGGAAGGGAGATGGTTGATCAGGAAGCACGCAGTAGAGACCACAAAGTTCCAGTAACTTTGGGAATATGCATTTGAAGCATGAGAGAGAGGGCAACATCAAGCAAGTGTCGGTTCTTCCGTTCGGCAATGTCGTTTTGCTGGGGTGTGTAAGCACATGATGTTTGATGAAGAATCCCGAATTCAGAGCACAAGGCCGCAAAGCTGTGGCTAGTGTATTCGCGAGCATTATCGGTGCGTAATGTTTTGAGGGTGGTGTGGAATTGCGTACGGGTTTCAAGGACAAAGGCCCGAAAAACACGGGGAAGCTCGGTACGATCACGAAGTAAGTAAAGCCACGTTGTGCGAGAGTAGTCATCAATAAACGTGATAAAATAGCGATAACCAGAAATACAAGTAACTTATAAGGCCCCAAATGTCTGAATGCACTGAATCAAAAAGAGTAGTGCTCCGGATACAATGTGCAGGGAAAGAAGAACGCGGCTGCTTGCCGAAGATACAAGACTCGCACTCAAAAGGATGAAGGGATACATCAGGAAGAGCCCGCTGGAGCACCAGGAGAGGAGTGTGGCCAAGACATCGATGCCACTCACTGGAGGAGACAGAAGATGGGACAGTGGGATAGTCATCGAGAAGGTAGAGCCCGCTCTGCAGTGTGTCTTTACCAATGGTAGTCTGCGTCCGCTGATCCTGTATGAGAAAGGAAGAGGGGGTGAATATGAAAGAGCAATTTAGATCATGATTAAGGCGACCAACAGAAAGTAAATTGAACGGGGAGCTCAGAACATGAAGAGTCGAGCGAAAGGAGATCGATGGGTTTGAGTAAAAGGTCAGCCGAGCCGGAGACGGGAACCGTCCCCCCATTTGTCACGGTGATATACTTTGGATGAGGAGAATCCGTGTACTTGGGTGGCCGTTGCGAGGTAATATGATGAGTGGCACCCGAGTCCATGATCCATCGCGGACTGGTGGATAAACAAGCAGTACCTGCGTTGGAGGCGGTGGCGATGGAGGCAGAGGGCGGATTGAGCAGCCCTTGGAGTTGCTGGAGCTGGAGACGAACAACCTCAAGATCAGAAGGAGCGGCATAAGATGTGTCCGCATCAACCGAGGCTGTCGGACGAGGAGGATAACCAATCTTCTTGTAGCAGGTCGTCGCATAGTGGTCGTCCTTTCCGCAGTAGGAACAAGTCGGCCGACCCCGACCACCGCGCCTGCGACCCCGAGATCCCGAACGTCCACCACGAACGAAGGTAGGTAGGGGCAGTAAGGGGGGAAGGGTCTGCTGAAGAAGGGCCGAGGGCGGAGGCGTAGTAGTATCCAAAGGAGGTGAAACACGAAGGAGCATGGAGCATACGTCAGATAAGGAGGGTATAGTGGAGGAAGCCAGAATCTAAGTGCGAATATTCTGAAGGTGAGGCGGGAGACGAGCCATCATGATGGAAATGCAGACGGCCTCCTTCTAAGCACGCTGAGTAACATGGTCATTGGTAGATGGTTGACGCTGTATCCAGGCCTCAGCGAGAGTCTTTGCATGAGCGACAAAAGAAGTCATGTCTGAAGCCCCCCCCCCCCCCGTGTCGAGAGCCAGAAGATCGGTGAGGATGTCATAGAGATGCTGGAGACTGTCTTTACCTGAGTACAGGGAATGCAGTTCATCCCACATAGCTTTGGTCATTTCGTGATATATGGCCATCTGATAAGGTTCTCAATGGAGGGAATTGAGGAGCCATGTCTGAACACGACCATCATTACGGAGCCAGTCATTGGTAGAAGGAGAAGGAGGAGCCTGAGTGAGGTGAGGCAAAAGGCCCTTGGCCTGAAGAACGCGGCGAACAGAATGAACCCAAGGGATAAAATTCTTCTTCCGGAGAGGGAAATTGTTGTAATCCGCAGCTCATCAATGATTTCAGGAACAGGTGTCGGGCGGTCTGTAGAGGGGCTAGTCGTAGTGGAGTCGTCGGAAGCCATTGCGGGGAGAGGAAGCAGAATAGGCGGCCAGCAGCAGCGGACTGAAGCAGGAGCCCGCTGGGAAGAGGGCGAGCAGGAATCCCGAAGGGCAGGTCGCGGCGACTAGAGCAAAAAAACGAGGAGGAGCAGTCCGCAGCGATTAAAGAGGGCAGGCCGCAAGGCGCGATTTGAGATAGGTCGCGGCGGACTGGAGCAGTCCACAAGAAGGGAAATCGCAGCGGATCTTGAACAACTCGCGAGAAGAGAGCCCGGTCTGGACTGGGGAGAAGCTCGCAAGGAAGGGGAGAAGCAGAGCAGGGGAAGAAAGACCGCAGCGGACTGGAGGAGCTCGCAGCGGACTGAATTGGACCAGCAGGGAGAGAGACCGCGGTTAAGAAGAGAGAGGCCGCAGCGGTTAAGAGGAGACCGCGTGGTAAGAGAGAAGACCGCTAAACCGCGGCGAGGAGAGGCAGGTCGCGTGTAACACCCCTATCCGTCACATAGCATATAGCAGCAGGTCCGGCCAGGGCCCGAAACCATATACCACGGACAGACCGGCGGGTTACTAAATGAAACCATTCTTCCAATCACAACCGTCCTACACAGAGCATCTAGCGGAAGCATTTTAATAAGTTGCAAACAAAGAACCTAACCAAAAGCATGAATGTCCACTAACACACCCAAACAGGAATGATCGTACAAATACACCAAGTACTGAGACTTAAGGCCTTACAAAAGTTACTTAAATAAAATGTGTCTTCCATACAACGACACGCAGGCCGGTCACACATGAGAATAAAGTAAACAATACAATTCGGCCATCGAGGGCCGGCTCAGCAACATGGGCTTTGGCCCGCTATTTGCCACTAGGCTCCGCAGCACCTGCAAGCACAATTCACCCCAACGGTGGCAAACAAAAGCAACGGTCAGCTAAAGCTGACCAAATTATAACGACCCCGCCCCCAAACACGGGGCGGCGATGCTCCTTTCCTGCATTGCATTAGCATAAAGAGCAATATAGTGAAACCACACTTCACCACAGGCGTAGGCACGCACGGCCACACACCCCGTGCTCTCAGGGCACATTCTCGGTGAACCCTGTCAAAGCCGCGGTCACACCACCGCCACTTGGACGGCAAATCTCGTGAGCATTTTGGTCTTTCCGGCCTAAGCCTAAGACCCTCCATCTATGCCAATGGTAAGTGTCATGTACCTTAGGTCTCTTTAATCGAACGACACAGAGAGGGTACGGTTCCGCCTAACCCGTTGTTCACACCGCAACGTCAATCTAAGCCATATGCGCGGGTCAAGCTTCCCCGAGTCCCAAAGCGAATACAAAATTCTTACATAACCCAGTTATGTACAAGTTGGCTCTCAGGCCACCAAGTTGGCAGAATCACGCTTCTGCCCAGTTTTCTGGGTGCACCTTGGAGTTACTCCCCAAGATTCCCTGTTGCAATCTACCGTGTAGAAAACCCGAAAAAAACAATCGACACGGAGTCTTCTCCGACCATTCATGCATAATGAAACATCACCGATCCACACCAACTTGTCCGAGTAGGCTTCACACACCATGCCTATGTTCGTTCTTCGATTTCGGACTCTACATGCAAAACAACAGGGATTATTCATGTCTACCTGAAGGAACACCTCAAACTCACCGCATACTCGCGAGAGCGGGCTTCCTATGCAAAAAGGAAAGGGGACTTCACATGTCCAAGTAGAGAATCGTTACCCTAGAATTTCTCTTCGACGCCATGACGATCTAGTCGAATGGAAAGAACCGTATTGGCCTCGCCTTCGCGGATTTGGACTTGGATCGAGAATCGGAGCTCTGAAGCTCCACCGGCGGCCGGAGTTGACTTCCTTCTTCCTCCTAGCTCTCCCCTCTCTCTAAGCCTTTTAGAAAGAGAAAGTATAAGGGAAATGAGGGTTTGAAAACCCTATTCCTGGCTTAAACCCAGTCAGGACAGCCCTCAGCCCTTGGATCTCCTTTGAAAGAAACGAACGGCCACAATTCGCCCTGAAAATAACATTTCTGGGCCGAACACGGCTTGCGACACGCCCGTGTCCAAGGCGTGTTCCACACTCGCCGTAAATCAGGAAAATCCAGAAAAGGACACGGCCTGTAACACGGCTTGTGACACGCCCGTGTCACCCATGGACACGCCCGTTTCATGGGCCGTGTACCCCAATCGGCGCTGGAACCGTCACGTCCCGAATGGGACACGGGCTTAGACACGCCCGTGTCAACTTTGACACGCCCGTGTCAACCAGTATACGCTCGTGTTCCGGGTCGTGTCTCTCAGTCGACACAGGACCAAAACTTCCAGAAGAGGACACGGCCATGTGACACGCCCGTGTCACATGCCGTGTGCTTGACACGCCCTGGGACACGCCCGTGTCCCAGGCCGTGTTCCCAGCCTTCAGCGATCGTCGACCTCGCCTCGACGACCCGAGCACGACACAGTCATGTGACACGCCCGTGTCACAGGACGTGTTTACCTTCCCAAGAACCAAACTCGGCTCAAATGCTGCCCGTTTCTCTTTTGATTTTCAGGGCGTTACATCGCGACGACAAGAAGCAGGTCGCGGTGACAGAGAGAAGGTCGCAGTAGGGCGCGAATGGAGGCATCCCGCGGCGACTAGAGACAGGCCGCGGCGACAAGGAGAAGGTCGCGGCAAGTCGAATTGAGGCAGACCGCAGCGACTTGAGATAGGTCGCGGCGATTTAAGAATAGAACTCGTGGACCCCACGAGGCAGAGAGAGAAGTCTATAAGAAGCCCGGGGAGGAGGGGGAACCACGGAGAGAGGAGGAAGCGGGTTCCGAAAGGAAGTCCGCGGGAGGGAAGGCAGGCCGCAACGGGGAAGTAGGTAGTCCGCAGGGGGGGAAGGCAGGCCGCACAGTTAACAAGCAGGCCGCGCGGATAGACAAGGACAGGCCGGACAACCTCCCTCTGATACCATGTAGAAAGAGCTCGAAACTTATATGTATTTCTTGTGTATGTAAATACAAGGAGAGAATACAAATATATAGGAGAGGAAATCCTATACAAGATGTGTGACTAATAAGAGAAGAGGAAGAGAATAAAACATGGGTCCAATAATAGGCCCTTTACATGGCTTTTCTAACAATGTGAAATATCTTACTAAAATAATATCATTTAAACTTGCGGGTTTTTATGCCTTTTTTATCTCAGGCATTCCAGAAATTTTTGGATAGCATTTTTTTGCTTGATTAATGAGTCTGGCAAAATAAAACAGTGTAATGGGACGTGAAACACAAATAGATTAATAGGTCTCAATGTATGAAAAACAGTGGGCCGGTAATCTAATGTTAGACCAATGTGTCATTTTCACCTCTGCCCTCCAAAAGACTAGTGAGTATTTATTGCATTTTTTGGACTGATGGGTGCTTATCGGGCTGCTTACGCCATATTATATAGTTTGAGCTCATTTTATGCTTCAACATATTGGTCCTTTATGAAAAGAATCTGTGATAAAGAGATTTTAATCCGTAGTCCCAATGTAGTTTTTATTTTTGTTTTATGTTCTTCATCGAGTTTGTCTACGAATTTAATAGTACCTAGCTATATAGGGTCATCGTTCTTGAAGCTTATACGATGTATAATAATAGCATCCACAAGAGAAGCATCCCTCCTGGTGATCATACTCATAGTTTGAGTAGGGTATTGGGGAGTTAGTGTCTCTATCTATATAATAAGCACTTGTTATTTCAATTTCCCCTCTTCTAACATGGTATCAGAGTAAAACCTTAATTTCTTTTTCCGGTGCGCTGCTTCCGCCTCCGGTCTTGGTTTTCATCGACAGATCCAGAGGGAGGTTGCATTAGCTTACTGCTCCTGCACTTTTGCTCCTGTCGACAGTGATTGATTCTGTTGAGCCCGTCGATGATTGTCGATGATTGTCGATGATTGTGCTTGCCTTCTTGTGTGAGCTGCTCGGCTATTCTGCGTCGCTCCTCCATCGACGTGTTCCCTCGGCTGCTTCCTTAAATCTTGTCTGCACTTCTCGTCGTTGTTCCCGTCTGCTGAGATAAACGATCTGGAACTTCTTCTTTGATCTGGAACTTCTTCGATCTCTCTTCCCGAACAATCCCGTCACTCCGGCTGCTGCTCTTGGTGATCCCATTGTTGCTTGCTTACTGACGATGAAGATCTTACTTTCCTAGTGCAGTTCTCACTTCAACCTCCTCCAAACGTGTTGTGCCACTTTGATTTGTGCTCCAGCCGCCTCCAACAGCTGCCCCTCATGGCTCGGCCACATTACTACTCCAGATCCAACTGTTGCCCTCATTTTCTGATGATTCATGCCGATACCCTCCGCCACATACCCTTCTAGGATGTTGATCTCTCACCAAAGCTGAAGTTGTGTTGTTCTTTGGTCGTTTTGTGTGGTTTTTTATTTGTCTATTGTCAGTATTTTGCTTCATATCATCTTGTTATGCTTATATGCACGTGGTATCCACGAGAGGGGGAGTGTTTGGGGCAAAGACGATTCAGATGATCTTACCCGACTTTATCCTTCGTTTCACACGGCCTCTAGGCGTAAGTCGTGTGATGTTTGTGTATCCCTATGTTTGTCTTTTGATTGTCATGTGTTGGGGCACGATTGTGTTGGTTGTTCTAATCTCAGCGAGTTGTGTTGCGTGGGACAATATCGTGTGGGACTGTGTCATGTGGGACCGCTCTTTCTGCAGATTATCCCCTGCTAATTATCCCTGACGAATTATCCAGGGTTGCCCGTTTGATGATGCGCTCCACATCTTTCGTTCTCTTTCGCATGTTGTGTGTGTAGGTGATGTTGGTTGACCAGTTTTCAGCATGTCCACGTTGTGTGTGGGTCAGCATCGTGTGTGGGTGTGGCTATGTCCCCGGCTTGATTCCCCGGTTTGGAATTTCCCCTGGTGGCTGGTCTGTTTTTTTTCCCACATCACCAACTTCCGCAGTCGTTATTTGATGTGTCCATGTCCTCGGCTTGAGGGGGAGTGTTGGAGTTATTAGTTTTGGAATTATTATATTTGTGTGTGAGTGGGTATTAGTTTAGTCCCGCAATGTCTGTCTGTATTTGATTAATGACTTAAATATCCCTTTGTGAAAGAATAATAAGTACTTGTTATTTTAATTTTCCCTCTTCCAAAAAAATTTTATAAATACCTGCAAGTCATTGTCAATTTGTAAATGTCAGAAGTCTATTATTCGAGGTTGTATAGTATTCACAATGCCAACTTCATAAAGGGTGATAGAATCCTTGGGAGTTCAGGACTTGAATGTTTTCATATTTTTTAGTGTTATGCAGTGCTCCCACTGTATGCCAAGAACTTTCGATCCAGGCATCATAGATAAAGGGTAATTGCTTTGCATATATCTATATTGCGTAGACTCACACAAGAATCGGGATGAATGTAAACGCCAAAGATCATATTCCCTAGATTAGGGCTTCATTTGGATGGGCGCAGGAGCCGGGTGGGAGTGATCGCCGCGGGGTTTGCGGTCGGAGGTGAGGAGGTGGGGTTGGAGACAGAGAAATCTTCGCACTTTTGCGAAGAGATGAGGGAGCAAACGACGTCGTCCGCGTGAGGAGCTGTTTGTTTTTCCGCCATGTGGCGGCGTCTACTCCCGCACCAGAGCTCCGACGCGGTAACAAATGAGGCCTAGATTTCGCGCCGCCAAGCAAACTATTAAGTGGATCTACCACTCTTTTGTTGGAACATCGGTTCCGCGTCTCTTGATTTGAGAATAAAAAATCTTAATCCATATTTTATCTACCTTTTCTTGTGTTTATAATGTGCATGTTATCAGGTGAAATTGAGAGAAATACATTAAAATACGATTGGGACACTAAATTGGAGATATGGACTGAATTGCCTCCAACTACATGGTGATAGGGCTACCGATGCGATAGACTTTGTTTTAACTTGACCAGCTAGTAAGGAACAATTCAAAAGGGGCTAAGCGGGAGCAAGGAGCTAATTACATAAAGACTTACCGCACGATGATAGGTCTATCGTGCGGCGGTAACCTTACGGCAAATCCGACAATCAGACAATCATTGGCAGCCGAATGGAGCATGCAATTTCATTTTGGGCACAAGGATTTATCACGCTACCGCCTGGTGATAACCCTACAGATGAAATGCCTTGACACTAAAAGAGTAATTAATTAAGTAGAGGAACAAGTAATGAGTCTAACATAAAAAGAGTTCTAGCATGCTTAAGAAAGTAATTTGCTAGAATCTACCACTGACAGTAACTTGTTACTGCGGCGCAATAACTCCCAGAAAACATCAAAGTAAATTAAAAAGAGTTCGATTGTTTCCCAAAAATAAAAACATGATAATAAAAATATGTTGGCATCCGGCTCACTCTCCCCTGCTACTCTCTCCATGATCATGTCGAGTATATTGTTGGATCGTGAGGCGCTCTTAGAATAGGGTGAATAAGGGTTTAATAAAATTATTTTCAACACAATATATTTTTCAAAAGAACTTGGAACTAATTCATGTTAACATTCAGAAATGAGATCTTTATATAAAAGGAGAAATACATGATTTTATTTATATCGAAATAGATTACACAATTAGATTTCACTAACGCTAGAAATCAATTCAACATGTAGAAAATCAATTTTTGTTTTTTATACCAACTCTCTCCTAGAATCGGTTGGTCTTTAGCCTATCTCTCACGAGATAGGCCTCAATTATCCCTCTAGGCCTATATTTAAGTCTAGACTCCTACACAATAAGTGAATTGCCCCCTAAGCCACACGCGGACCTAGTCACCACCACACGAGTAAATTCCTCTACACTCAAATAGAAAGTGACCAAAAGTGAAAGAGATTACAAGAGAACTGAAATAATAATTTCTGTAATTAAAATACTCCCTATTGGAACTCTGAAGGTGAAGACGAAGGAACAAGAGAGATCTTTGTAGTCGTGGTGTTCGTTCTTCATGTTGAATATTCGATAATTTGGATCACCTTCGCATTCTCCTTTGAATGAACAAGATAGTTGTAAGGACTCCTCTGAATTCCTTGGACAAGATTCCTCAATGATATATTCGTGGTTGCACACAATGAGAAGAGTCAAGACGCTCATTAAATAGATCCTAACAGTTACAGCCAGCGATAGCAGCTATGCCCAACGATAGCAGCTACTGCCCTACGGTATCCATTAGGAAACCTACTTCTCGCTCCTCCCAGCCAAAAATGATCGACAGAATTTTGTATATTAGGCAATCATGTTAGCGCGGAATGGTAACGCGCGGTAGAGATATTGTGTCCCGATAATGGAGATAGCCTTCTTCATTTGAACTTCAATCAGAAAATGATTGTCGGGTTGTCTATAGTTACCACCGCAAGATATGGTTATCGTCGTGCGGTAATGGTTTACGAAGATGACTTTCAGCTCTCGCCAAGTCATCATTAAAATGTATTTGGCCAGCTGTCCCACAGTAACGCGAGTTACTGCCCGTGGTAAAGGCAAACGTGTCGCGGTAGTGTTCATTATAGTCTTTTCACATTTGATTGTCCCTAACGAATTTATTTGAACTTGTCTCTCTTATATCTAAACATGTATAGCATACACATTATAAACAAAAGCACGACGGATCAAATACAAGTTATGATTTGTTATTCTCAACCAAGAGATTCGGAATGCATGTTCCAACAAACTCTTTTTGTTGACAATAACAAATCTCATAATGAGAAACTAATCATTATACTAGTGTTTTTATAGTAGTGTCTACTGAGTGATAATCGTGAAAACAGATTTATAGAATTCTAAATAGCTTGTGAGACATTTGTTCAAAGAGAATGCTCCCCCTAAGTATGTGTTCCTCCTACACTTAGTGGTAAAGTACTCACCCTATCATGATTAATAGATTTCTCAATTTATTTATTCTTCCACTTTTGGTATTATCAAATGGAGGTAAAGGTGAGAAAGCAATGAAAGAGAGAACCTCTTGTTGAGACTACTTGGTGAAAATGTAATCATGATCGAGCAATAAGTGTATGTAGCAGATAGGTATGAAAGGTGACATGGTAAGAGAATTGTGCATGCAAAAATAGTTACGAGAGTAATGAGAGCATAATTTAATCTCCCCTCTTTTGGAAAAGAATAATCGTGATAGATCAAATAGAAAGATAAGTATTATAAACCAAGTGCATAGTATAAGGATTATCATTATAAACCAAGAGATATTGTTCATTTAAATGTTTGGATGCTTGTAGAAACATCATTGTTATAGTGAAATTGTGATTTAACCAAGCATGAAAGATATATCAATAGAAAGATTTCTGAGTACAATGTCAAATGATTAGCAATTCAAGCTTTAACAAGCATTGTTGCAATCATGCTTAGTTATATAGTACATTTACTCGTCTTTGTAGAAAATAATGCACTTGTACTTAAATGACCAATTCTCATGAACGGAAATTTTATGGAAGACAATAATATGTACAATATATGATTTGATAGTATGCATGGGTAATAATTAAGACATGTGCAAAGCACAATGAAATGTACACAACATCATTAAGATACAAAGTAAAATTACTATCACTTATTCTAATACATAATAGGACAACTACCAAGGTGCTTCGCTCACAAAATACTAATAGTTGATTAATTTAATAGGAATGAGTAATCCAAGATTCGTGTACTTTAGCATCACATTGGGATTGGTGTAATTTTTGGATAGAAGATTGAGTGATTTGTACTAGGTCTGAAGTATCAAGATGCATGGAATGCATATTGTTTCTCAATCATTGGCGCACAGATTTTTTTTGAATTGAAATAAATATTCCATTAAATAACAATATTGCACTACGACAACCTTATCACGCCACAGTAAGTCCCGTGACATAAAACCCCTCAAACCCGATTTCATTTCATTTTGGGGGTTTGGGGATTGATTTTACGGTGCTAGTGTCATGCGATATATTGAGGTAACCTCGATTTCTTCTCAAAATCAGTTGTTTTTGCTTAGATTCAAGGTTATAAGACTTTTTAGTTGCTTGTCAAAGTTCATCCATGGCTTTCCATTGCAATATTGAGTTATATATTATTTTATATTGGGGGTTAGATTTTGATTTTCATTTTTGTTAAATGAACCATAGATCTTGAATGAATGTGATGTTGAGTGATAGTATTGGCATCTCTTGTGATAATGTATTGTGTTCTGTGTGATCTTCATGGGTTTTTTCAAGTGGAGAAAGAGGAAGAAGATGATCTCTTCTTGTCAGCTATCACGCTGGTATAGCGTTAACGCGCGCCACGATAGCCCACTGATTTTGGGATTTTTGCTTTTTTCGTTTTTGATCTATATGAGTATGCATTCAGAGAATTGATTTTTTATTTAAGATTATTATTCAGATAATGGGACGAACAGGCTCTCGACGAGGTGCTTCTAATCGTCCGTATGCAGCTACGTCGTTGTTCCGGGTGTTGAGAATGATTATGTTGGCGTTAGTATGACGGTCGAGATTGACTTAAAGACACACGCACATATCTACAATTTCATATCCGATTAAGGGGTGGTGGCGTTTGGTTCGATAGATGATGGTTTAGGGGCAGTATTGGCTCGCGAGTCCTATAATCACTTGAGGGAGCTGGCAGATACATTATATAGAGGTGGAGTTGAGTCTATTATGCAAGGTCAAGTGGTGATGGAACTGCATGAGGATTTGTGTGATGAGTACAGTCTGGTAGAGCACAGGGAAATATTGGATATAGTTGGAAGTTTAGGACTTGGAGAGATTGATCCATGATGAATAAGGTGCTACACGATCAAGAGGGAGTTCAGGACCTGATCACTACTATTTTTACTCTTAATTCGGATGCATATCTCATCCAGAACATTCTTCATACCTTTTTGATCAAACCTGGTAATACGAAGACAGTTATAACACAGTTGAGTATGGCACTTATTATATGATGGAGCAAAAGCCTTTTGATGTTGTGGACTTGATCCTATCTATTATTCGTTATATATTTTGACATAAGAAGATTATGCGTGAGAGACTTAATCATCTCGTGAATAGTATATTATAAGTATTATTCTATTGTCAGTGATCTTTATCACGTTGATTGTCTTCCTTCCAGGTATACTGTGGAGGCTCCACTACAGTCTAGATGATCTACATCTTCTCCACCTCATGCACCTCCACCATACAGATGTGGGGGTTCAGTACGTGGACCACATCGCAACCTGTATGATATGGTGCAATCATAGGGAGTGGAGATACAGGAGACATGTGCAGAGGTCAAGGCAGTGCGCAAGTCTCTTGGCGGACTGAAGAAGATGATGAAGTATACTATGCGTCGTTTTAACTTGGTTCCTTCGCCGGAGGAGGCGGAGTGGGGCAGGTCTGATGATGAGGAGTGGGGCAGGTCTGATGATGAGCCTGGACGATTGTCTGTTCGCCGGAGAAGATGAGAGCGAGGAGAGCAATAGGCAGAGTTGAATTGGAGTTTGGATATATTTTATTATGTTTAATTTAATATTCCTGGACTATGCAATTTTTGTGAGTTATCTCCCCGCGGTAGGTGGTACCGCCGGAGGTAACTCGCAGATAAATCTATGTTTCTTTAGCTTTCAGCTGTATGACTATCCTTCAGTTTAGATAGACTGTTTTATCCTCCCATATATATTAATGCGATGTGATTATTATGAGATAGTGTTTATTAGTTTATCTGATTAGGTTATTTTAGTGCACTCTATATTTAGTTATGATCAAGCACGCTGTGAACTAGGGTTTTTGTGTGTTCTTATTTGAATTTTTCAATAATTATCAATGAATGATTGGTTTAGATAGCCAAGTAGACCTAATGTGATGGTTCCTTTGGATACCCATAAATAATGTGGTGATTTATGTGAGAGAGATGAATGGGACTTCATAGGTGTGAGTAGAGCCGAGGCAATATTTTTCACTTCGAGTCTCCATTCATATCTTGGCTTAACATAACTTTTAATTTTACAATTTCCTAAGTAGTTCACTTAATGTGGTGTAAGTTGGTAGTGACACTTCTTAGGAAGTTGATTGATATTTGTGCAACTTCATATTTACTTTTTGTTTAAAAGTGGTTCAAGTTATGGAGTCTTGTTGTGATAGTTTATTTCTATGAGTTGTTTAAGGGTTTTGATTTTACACTCCAATTCACAGTTTTTTATCTTTAAATTAACTATATGCAAGTGTGCTAGTTTTTAGAATGGTGACGATGGAATTAATATGATTTTTACAATCTAATCTTAAATTCTCAAAAGTATCATTCATTTCTTTAATTTCAGGTTTGAAATTTTGTGATAGGAAGGAGAAGGGGAGAGAGAGATATCTAAGGAGGAAACTAGAGAATTAGGGTTTGAGGAGGAGAAGAGAGAGAGATACCTTGAAATGATCTTGCATGATGCTCCCAAGAGAATAGCCCGGGTATAAATACCCGGGACAAGGAGGGGCCGACCGGCCCATCCAAAAGGGGCTGAACCCATTGGCTCAGCCCCGGCCAGCCGATTCACTGAGAGGGGGCTGAACCAGATCCGTCACTGCATGTCGACTCCTTGCGCCTACGAACGTACTGTCGTCCCGAGAAGCGTAATGACGGCGTAACATTCTCTTCCTCATCAAGAACCAGCTTGTCCCCAAGGTGGTAGTCGGGGTAAAGTTCCTTGAAGTCCAGCAAATCCATCCAGGAGTTGTGTTGGGTATTGTATCCTCAATGTACCTGATTTGAATAAGCCCCTGAACAAGCTAAGTTGAATTGACAATGTATTTGATGATTTTCTATCAAGTTGTGCTTGCAGCTATTCCATGCTAAGTACACACCAATGTCAGGGTGCAGTGGGTCAATATACACGGGTCTGCACAACATAATCCCTCGTTGAGCAGATCAGTGTGTTGACTCACGTGTGCTCTCTCTATTGGAGTGTACTTATTTTCAAGTACAGGGTCAAGATAGATCAAGAGCAGAAGAGGAGCAAAGATGGGTCAAAGACCAAGTTCATAGAAAGAAAGAGAAAAATCGTCCAAGTTAAAATCGGCGAGAATCACTAAGTCATTCCCGCCGACTTCGACGGGAGTCACTTGTGATTCTCGCCAATTCGACGGGAATCAGGCTTCATTCCCGCCGACCTCTTCCGGATGACTGTTTTCCTATCAGAAATTCTGCTAAGGCAGAATCGACGGGAATCACCAAGTGATTCTCGCCGACTTCGACAGGAATCGTTCTGATTCCCGCCGATTCGACGAGAATCAGGTTGCATTCCCGCCAATTCCCACAGGCTGACTAGTTTTACAACTGGAAATCGGTCAAGGCAGAATCGACGGGAATCGTGAGTGATTCCCGCCGAATTCGACGGGAATCACCAACGATTCTCGCCGATTTTGCCTTAGGCAATTTTCGCCTGTTCGCTGGACCGAACCAAGAAGCTGTGCGCTGTTTCGGCCGGGGCTAGGGTTTTTCCTTGTGGGCCCCACAACAGTCATTAGGGTTTGCTCGGGTATATAGACATGCTTATTTCGAACATCTACAGTAACTCATTCACGCGAAATCAAGAAGCCGACGCCGTGCCCTAGCAGATCGCGAAAATCGCCGATCGCTGTCGCCGCCGCAAATCTCAGAGATTCTTTGATCTTCCGACGACAGGACCGAGACTAGCAGTGTGTCTCACGCATCTCTCTTGAGATCTCTTGTCTCTCGATTCGTTGAACGAGGTTTGTTCTTCATTCCGAATCGATTGAGACGACTGATCCAACTGAGATCGTTCGTAAACCTTGCTTGCTTCGTCAAGAAGTTTGGATCTACAAAGCATCGCCGCCGCAATCACTTGCCGCCGCCAAACTTGACAAGATCCTCTCCAAGAGAGTACTCCGGTCGTGGACTCTTCGTCTCTTTCAAGAAAGCATCAACGAACGAAGAGCGGCATCGGATTCTCCACAAGTTTGTTTGTATTTCTTGTACATTCAATTTTTGTTTTGTTGTAAAGGAATTTTTATTCATAGTTGTAAGGGTTGGGTGCAACCCGTGGTGGAGGAGTAGTGACTCCTTTGGTTGGAAGGATTTCTTCCGTAGTGTGAGGATTGGATTTCAATCCGGTTGGTGAAGTGACTGAGTCGTCCCTTGGTGGGAGATAGGTCGAAGGGGGAGAGTGGACGTACCCAAATCGGGGAACCACTATAATTGCTTGTGTGCTTTTTTGTGCTGTGTTTGCTTATTTGTGCAGGTAATTTAAATTCCGCAAAAGACTGCACGACACCTATTCCCCCCCCCCCCATAGGTGGATTTAGTCGACACTAGAGACTTTCAAGTGGTATCAGAGGCAGGTTACTCAACAATAAGGTTAACACCTTGAGTAAGATCTCATCTCTAGTGTCAAGAAGAAAGAAGATCTCTGAAATGGACGGACTCAAGTATTCATGGAAGATCCCAGTGTGCACCAAGCTGAACTTTCCTATCTGGAAGGAAAGGATCAGGTATTACATGGAAGCAGTCGACCACCGACTCTTCATGATAGTGGAGGAGGGACCTTATATCCCCACTAAGGCTTCCACCATTGATCCAACCAAGAAAGTGCCCAAGAAACTCTCCGAAATGGATAAGGATGAGATGGTGCTTGTCGGACTTGACAAGAAAGCTCAGAATATTCTAGTAAGCGCCGTCGATGATTCCATGATGCAGATTTTCTGCAATTGCAGGACTGCCATTGACATATGGCACTGCCTGATCATTCTGATGGAAGGCACAGATGAAGTAAGGGATGATCGAAGATCCCTTCTGAATCAGAAGTATGAGGCCTTCAGGCAAGGTCCCAAGGAAGAAATCGGAGTGACATTCGAGAACTTCCTGAAGATCGTCAATGCTCTGAAGGGCTACGGCAGAGTGTTCACCGATGGTGAACTAAATGACAAATTCGTTAAATCCCTTACTAAGGAATGGGACACCAAGATCTGCGCCATCAGAGAATTTGTCAAGCTGGCAGAGACTGATCCCCAGATTCTGTTTGGGAAACTCTTGTCCTATGAGCTTCAGCTGAACACCAGGAAAGCTGAAGAAGAAGCCGATAAAGCCGCTGCCAGAGAAAAGACTGTGGCCCTGAAAGCCAATCACTCAAGGAAAGGCAAGGGTGCAGCCACGTCCCGCTCTCGGAAAAAGGATGAGGAAGAAGACTCTGAGCCATGCTCTTCCGGCTCAGAGCTATCTGAAGAAGACTTCTCCCTCATCACTCGAGAGTTCAAGAAGTTCCTCAAGTTGAGGAATCAAAGAAAGAGAGACGGTTCCTCCTCCAGACATCAGAAGAAGAATTATTCTTCTGACAGGTATGAATCCAAACCGAACAAACATCGCTCTGATGACATTATTTGCTTTGGATGCAATAAGTCAGGCCATGTCGTTGCTGACTACCACCAAAGCAAGAGAGATAAGGGGAAGGGAGAGGAGCACAGGTCCTCTAGAGATAAGAAGAAGGAGAGGAGCTACATTGCTAAAAAGCCAAAGACACTGAATGAATCTGATTCCTCAGACTCCAGTGATGATGAGGAAGCATACTTCGGGCTAATGGGTCGCTCCGACTCAGAAGGAGATTGCCCCCTATTTACTGGGAAGGTAAAAGATCGTACCCCCCTCTCTGACTCTGACTCTGAGTCTCCTGATGATGATCTCGAGGACAGCCCATCTGGCCGTGAAGCTGAGCTCCTCGAAAAGTATGAGCTTCTGCTCAATACCTTTGAGGAATGCCGCAAGAGGTTGAGGGCTCAGAAAAAGAAAGTCAAATTCCTTAAGACTGAGGGCGTGTCTCTAAGAGAAGAGATCACTAGCTTGATCTCTCTCTGACAGGGACACCTGGACCTGACTTCTGAGCACTCAGAGTCTCTAAGGCTCCTTGACCAGAAACAGGAAGAAATCAACAAGTTGGAAGAACAGCTTGCGGCAGAAAGGAAGATTGTCAAAAGCTTCTCCATGCCCAAGACCGTTCTTCCTCTGGTTGATGAATTCTCTGCTCAGGCTAAGAGGGCTGGCTTAGGGCATGTGGGTGTGCCTGATAAATCATCCAGGAGAAACAGAAAACAGAGGAAAAATAAGGCTGCTAAGAAGGCCTCTGCTGCAGAAAAGGGAAAGGCCCCACTCGATCCTGTTTTATTCAGAAAGTCTGGCTTTCCTTGCAATGAGCAGGACTTTGAGTCAACATATGGCCACTTCTTCCGGCCCTCGGTTGAAAAGCCCAAGAGCTGGTATGATAGTTGGGTCTTCCCCCGAAACTACGGTGAGAGTGTCTTCAAGGCATCTTATGAGGAAATCCAAGTGGAGAATTATGGTCATTTCTCTAGCGGCCATAATAGGAAGCAGGCACCAAAGGCCAATCCTGTTATACTGAAGGAACAGGAAGTGAAGAAATCATGTAACTGCTGTCATCATGATGCCTCCACCTCCAGATCCAAGGCCCCAGCTGGACCCACCGTTCCAAGGGTGAAGCAGGAGCCTAGGAAACGGTACAACAGGTTTGACTGTTGGTGCTATGGCAAAGTTGGTCACTTTGCCGTGGATTGCTGGTTTAATCCAAGATTCAACGAGACTCCTCATGTTAGCAATGCGAGGACGACCACTCGTAGGGTTAACCACCCGAGGGGGAGTGTGCTAACAAGGAATCTAGGACCCAAGTTCGATTGGGTTCCTAAGAGAAACTAATTCTGTTTTGCAGGTATGTCCAAAGGCCACCAAAACGCCAATCTGGTACTTGGACAGTGGATGTTCCCGGCATATGACCGGGACGAGAAGCCTGTTGCGTGACTACTCCCCCCCCAGTCGAAAATGGACCCAAAGTCATCTTTGGAGGATCTGATCGAGGAGTCACCAGGGGTTATGGTATGATTTCCAACGGTGTATTCTCTATCACTGACGTGGCCTGTGTTGAAGGATTAAACCATAACCTGATCAGTGTAAGCCAGTTGTGTGATAAAGGATACGACGTTAAGTTCTGCAAGGATAAGTGCTTGATAATATCGTGTGCCTCTTCGGAGACGGTATTAACTGACATTAGGAGCAGAAATATCTTTTGCTTAGATTTTCTTAGCTTAGACTCTTCTACTCTCGTGTGCCTAGTAGCAAAAGGCAGTGCATCTCGTTATGAGCAATGGCACAAGAGATTAGCACATATTAATTTCAAGACTATTAATATGTTGTTTTCTAAGAATTTAGTAAGGGATGCCCCTACTATTAGGTGCATCAAAGATAGCCCCTGTCCTGCATGCCAGAAGGGCAAACAGACTCGGGCTACCTTTAAGGACATTGCAGACAAAGACTCCTCCAGATGTCTTTATCTTCTGCATATGGACTTGTTCGGTCCAGTGCAAGTTCATAGCTTATGAGGCAAATCGTATACGCTAGTGATTGTTGATGATCACTCTCGGTTTACGTGGGTGTTTTTCTTGAAACGAAAGTCAGATACGTTTGATATCTTCACTAACTTTGTCAAGCAGATTCAAAACGAACTTGACTGCTCCGTGGTCAAAATCAGAAGTGACCATGGAACAGAATTCGAGTCTGGCGCTATGACAAAATTCTGTGAAGAACATGGTATCTTTCATGAGTTTTCCTCCCCGCGTACTGCTCAGCAAAACGGAGTTGCGGAGAGGAGAAATAGAACGCTCATTGAAGCATGTACGACAATGTTGAATGACGCTTTTCTTCCAGAGTACTTCTGGGCAGAGGCTGTCAATACGGCTTGTCATGTGCAGAACCGGGCATTGATCAACAAGAATCATCGTAAGACGCCTTATGAGCTACTGAAAGGCATGAAACCGACCATGTCCTATTTAAGGATTTTTGGCTGCAGATGCTATGTACTCAATAATGGGAAGCAATGTTGTCAAGATCGAGATCTTACCTAAGATCGGTCGGCAGTGGTAAGATCGTAAAACGCGTGATCGACACGAAACGGTAAGATCTTACTTACTATATAAAATTAAAAAAAAATTAATTTAAAGATCAATAATCATAAAGCAATACATATATATATAAAAACACAAAAGAAGAAGACACAGAAGAAGAAGAAGAAGCAGACGAAGAAGACACAGAAGAAGAAAAAGACACAGAAGAAGAAGAAGCACCTGCTGCGACGACGGAAGCACCACGACGGAAGCAAAGCACCTGCTGCGACGACGGAAGCACCACGACGGGAGCACACGACGGGAGCACCTGCTGCGACGACGGCGGGAGCACCTGCTGCGACGAAGGCGGGAGCGCCTACTGCGGGAGCACCGGCTGCGACGGGATCGGGGAAGACCTAGAATGCGAGATTGGGAAGAAATAATGTGCGGGATCGAGTCATTTTCATGTCCGATTAAAACGCTAGGATCGAATATGATCATAGGATCGCACGATCCTACGATCATAAACGACGATCCTTGCGTTTCTGCAGGGAGCCCGATTCAGCATAGCTCGTGACTCGTTTTCCCCGTAAAACTCGTAAGATCGTCCGATCTTACGAGCAAAATCGAGATCTTGACAACCTTGATGGGAAGTACCCACGTACTAAATTCGGAGAAAAATGCTTCGAAGGCATCTTCATGCGCTATAGTAGCCATAGTCGGGCATATAGGGTCTTCAATAAGAAAACCCTAGTGGTAGAGGAGTCCATTAATGTTGTTTTTGATGAAGGAAGCTTGCTTCATAGCAATTCTTCCAGTGGCATTCTTGAAGATACAGGTGCAAGGCTTGAACAGTTAAGTCTCAATGAGACTGCAAAAGGTGCAACTCCCAAGTACGTCAAGGTTTCCACCCCAACGCCAACTGGAGAAGTTGACGATCAGGATGGAGAAAATCTCCCAGAAGAAGGAGAAGCCCGGGAAGCTGTCAGAGCTCCAGATGCCAGACTCCTTGAGCTCTGACACGTGATGGGTCATCCCAGAGATCAGATCATAGGAGATCATCGTGACGGTGTCAGAACTCAGAGAGGTACAATTAACGAGATTTTGCACCTTAGTTTTCTGCCACAGGTTGAGCCAAAGAAGTTCGACGAAGCGAACAAAGATGCGTCATGGATATTGGTCATGCAAGATGAACTGCATCAATTCGAACGATGCAACGTCTGGACGCTTGTTCCCAGACCAAAGAACCAGATGTGATCGGCACTAAGTGGATCTTCAGAAACAAATTAGATGAACACGGTGTCATCATCAAGAACAAGGCCAGACTGGTGGCTCAAGGCTACAGACAGGAGGAGGGGATTGACTTCGACCAAACCTTTGCACCGGTTGCAAGGCTCGAGGCGATCAAATTGTTCCTAGCATATGCCTCTCACAAAGGATTCACTGTCTATCAGATGGACGTGAAATCTGCGTTTTTAAATGGAAATTTGAAAGAGGAAGTATATGTCGCGCAACCCCCAGGTTTTGTTAATCCATCGCTCCCTAATCATGTCTATTTTCTTAATAAAGCATTATATGACTTAAAACAAGCTTCTCGAGCTTGGTATGAGACTCTGTCTAGTTTTCTTCTTGAGAACAAGTTCTCGAGAGGAAAAAATAGATAAGACATTGTTTCTTAGGGAAGTCAAAGGCAAGATCTTGCTGGTGCAAATCTATGTCGATGACATAATATTCGGCTCAACAGACAACAATCTTTGCAAAAAGTTTTCTAAACTTATGCAAGGAAAGTTTGAAATGAGCAGCATGGGAGAGCTAAAGTATTTCTTGGGACTTCAAGTGAAACAGTCTGAGGATGAAATTTTCATTTCTCAGACGAAGTTCACAAATGAACTCCTCAAGAAATTCGGAATGGAGAATGCAACCTCTATGAGGACTCCAATGGGATCCACTGTGTCTCTGGACAAGGATGAGAAAGGGAAACCTTTTGATGAAACCAAATACAGAAGCATAGTTGGATCCATGCTCTACCTTACTGCTAGTAGACCGAATATTATGTTTTCCACATGCATTTGTGCCAGATATCAGGTGAACACTAAGGAATCTCATTATGTCGCTGCAAAGCGAATTCTTAGATACCTTAAAGGTACACCAAATCTTGGCTTATGGTACTTAAGAAACAATGATGTCGAGCTGATAGGCTTTTCAGATGCTGACTTTGTAGGAAGCAGGGATGATAGGAAAAGCACTTTCGGGACGTGCCAATTCCTCGGAAGAAGGCTTATCTCATGGAACAGTAAAAAGCAGAATTGAGTCGCAACTTCTACGGCTGAATCTGAGTACATCTCAGCAGGCAGCTGTTGCGCACAACTTCTATGGATCAGAAATCAACTCAAAGATTATGACTTGCAGTTCAGAAAAGTTCCTATGTATTGCGACTCCTCGAGCGCAATAGCAATTGCGAATAATCCAGTGTCGCACAGCAGAACAAAGCTTATTGAAGTGCGCTATCACTTTATTCGGGAGCATGTGGAAAACAAAGATATCTCTCTCTCTCTGCTATGTCCCAACGGATAAGCAGATTGCAGATATCTTCACAAAGCCCCTAGACGAGGCCAAGTTCAGTCTCTTCAAAACTGAACTCGGCATGCTGAACTATGAAGATTGAAGCCTGAAGGGCCCAAGGCTTTTGGATCAAGGGGGAGCATTTGTTATGGATTCAAGATCGAGCACGGATGCAAGAACTGAGGGGGAGCTTTGTGCTCCAAGTGTAGTCCCTGATTTGCAGAAGCCGAAAAGGGGGAGATTACCCTCTCGGCTAAGGCTAAGGGGCGGCCAATGTTAGGTATGCTCCCAGGAAAATGGTAATGAATTTCACTCTTAGCTGAATTTTAATTTTATGATTTTCATTCTCATCTGTTCTATTCACCTTAGCTTGCAGGGTTTAGGCATCTTCAAATAGGGGAGATTGTTGGGTATTGTATCCTCAATGTACCTGATTTGAAGAAGCCCCTGAACAAGCTAAGTTGAATTGACAATGTATTTGATGATTTTCTATCAAGTTGTGCTTGCAGCTATTCCATGCTAAGTACACACCAATGTCAGGGTGCAGTGGGTCAATATACACGGGTCTGCGCAACATAATCCCTCGTTGAGCAGATCAGTGTGTTGACTCACGTGTGCTCTCTCTATTGGAGTGTACTTATTTTCAAACACAGGATCAAGATAGATCAAGAGCAGAAGAGGAGCAAAGATGGGTCAAAGACCAAGTTCATAGAAAGGAAGAGAAAAATCGTCTAAGTTAAAATCGGCGAGAATCACTAAGGCTTCATTTGGTTCGGCGGTGGCGGATCGATCCGGTGGGTGGAAACGGAGTATTCGAACCGGAGGGGGGAGGTGGCTGCACCAAACGGAGCTTTTTGGGGCATTTCTCAAGGTGGGCGGGTGGAAACGGAGCAAACGCCACCGGAGGTTCATTTGTTTACCCTCCTTCCGGCGGCGTTTGCCCAAAACGGAGCAGCGAAACGCCCAAACAAATAGAGCCTAAGTCATTCCCGCCGACTTCGACGGGAGTCACTTGTGATTCTCGCCGATTCGACGGGAATCAGGCTTCATTCCTGCCGACCTCTTCCGGATGACTGTTTTCCTATCAGAAATTCTGCTAAGGCAGAATCGACGGGAATCACCAAGTGATTCTCGCCGACTTCGACGGGAATCGTTCTGATTCCCGCCGATTCGACGAGAATCAGGTTGCATTCCCGCCGATTCCCACAGGCTGACTAGTTTTACAACTGGAAATTGGCCAAGGCAGAATCGACGGGAATCGTGAGTGATTTCAACCGAATTCGACGGGAATCACCAACGATTCTCGCCGATTTTGCCTTAGGCAATTTTCGCCTGTTCGCTGGACCGAACCAAGAAGCCGTGCGCTGTTTCGGCCGGGGCTAGGGTTTTTTCCTTGTGGGCCCCACAACGGTCATTAGGGTTGGCTCGGGTATATAGACATGCTTATTTCGAACATCTACAGTAACTCATTCACGCGAAATAAAGAAGCCGACGTCGTGCCCTAGCAGATCGCGAAAATCGCCGCTCGCAAGCTCGTCGCCGCCGCAGATCTCAGAGATTCTTTGATCTTCCGACGACAGGACCGAGACTAGCAGTGTGTCTCACGCATCTCTCTTGAGATCTCTTGTCAATCGATTCGTTGAACGAGATTTGTTCTTCATTCCGAATCGATTGAGACGACTGATCCAACTGAGATCGTTCGTAGACCTTGCTTGCTTCGTCAAGAAGTTTGGATCTACAAAGCATCGCCGCCGCAATCACTTGTCGTCGTCGATCTTGACAAGATCCTCTCCAAGAGAGTACTCCGATCGTGGACTCTTCGTCTCTTTCAAAAAAGCATCAACGAACGAAGAGCGACATCGGATTCTCCACAAGTTTGTTTGTATTTCTTGTACATTCAATTTTTGTTTTGTTGTAAAGGAATTTTTATTCTTAGTTGTAAAGGAATTTTTATTCTTAGTTGTAAGGGTTAAGTGCAACCCGTGGTGGAGTAGTGACTCCTTTGGTTGGAAGGGTTCCTTCCGTAGTGTGAGGATTGGATTTCAATCCGGTTGGTGAAGTGACCGAGTCGTCCCTTGGTGGGAGATAGTTCGAAGGGGGAGAGTGGACGTACCAAAATCGGGGAACTACTATAATTGCTTGTGTGCTTTTCTGTGTTGTGTTTGCTTATTTGTGCAGGTAATTTAAATTCTGCAAAATACTGCACGACATCTATTCCCCCCCCCATAGGTGGATTTAGTCGACACTAGAGACCTTCAAGTTGTGCGCTGCCGAGAGATTTTTCCACTTGACCAGGAGCTCCGGCCGGTACTCAGCGCCACGTAGTTTCCACTTGAGTAGCACAATATCCTCCGGAAGAGGGCGAAGCTCGCCCGCACTGGTAGTCTCGGGCAGTTGAACACTTGGTTGGACATTGGCTCCCACCTTCCGCTTGAGCATGGATACATGAAAAGTTGGATGAATGCGGGACCCCGCCGGCAATGCCAACTTGTATGCCACCGGCTAAACCCTGTTGAGAATATGAAAGGGGCCGTAATACCTGGGAGATAACTTCTGATTAAGACGACGAGCGACGGACAACTGGTGGTACGGCCGTAACTTGGGAAACACCTCATCGCCCACTGCAAATTCCCTCTCCTTGCGATACTTGTCGGCCTGAACCTTCATGCGATCCTGGGTAAGGCGAAGGTTCTCACGCAGGGTTGCTAACATGCAATCCCTGTCCCGAAGGGCCCGATCAACCGTCGGCATGGTCGTGCTGCCCGGCTCATAGCTGCTCAAAGTAGGAGGAGGGAGGCCGTAAACAACCTCAAATGGGGTCATCCTGCTGGCCGAGTGGTAGGAAGTGTTGTAATAATATTCGGCCCAAAGCAACCACCCCGGCCAAGTCCGGGGTTCATCCATAACAAAACAACGGAGGTAAGTCTCCACCCCCCGATTTAAGACCTTTGTCTGGTCGTCCGTCTGGGGATGATGTGCGGTGCTGAAACGTAGACATGTCCCCTGCAGTCAGAATAGTTCATGCCAAAAGTTGCTCACGAAGGTGGGGTCCCGATCAGAGATGATAGCTCGTGGTAGGCCGTGCAAGCGGATGATCTCCCGGGCGAACAGGTCGGCAACAGATTCGGCCGTATATGGGTGGCTCAACGTCAGGAAGTGGCCGTACTTGGAAAGTTTGTCAACCACCACCAAGATGACAGATTTCCCTTATGATTTGGGCAACCCGTCAATGAAATCCATCGACACCGTATCCCAAATCTGCTGCAGAATCTCGAGGGGCACCAACAGCCCTGCTGGCGAGATCGTCTCGTACTTCTGGCGCTGGCAAGTCTCACACTACCGCACAAACTGTTGTATGTCCCGGCACATGTCGGGCCAAAAAACATTTGCTCGTTCCCGCTGAAGGGTCCGGAGCACTCCTGCGTGGACGCCTGTCGGGGATGAATGAAACTTATGCATCATCACAGCCTTCCAGACCGAGTCTGGAGGGAGAACCACGCGGCCATGATGGTAGAGACGGCCATTCTGAAGATGATAGCCGACGGCCACGGTCTCGCCGCGCTGTAAAGCCTCCACCATGGTCCGTAAATCGGGCGTTCGCATCACCTCCTCCTGTATCTCATCCAAGGAGTCCACTAGTGGCCCTGAGATGTGAGCAACCATATTCTCTGGTAGACGAGAGAGAGCGTCAGCCACTACATTTTCTTTGCTGCTCTGGTAGGAAATCTCATAATCATAACCCAAAAGCTTGGTCACCCACTTTTGTTGAAGAGGGGACGAAACCCGTTGGTCCAAGAAATGCTTCAAGCTCTGATGGTCGGTGCGAATCGTAAAATGTCGGCCTAGAAGGTACGGCCGCCACACAGCCACCGTGTCAATGATAGACATCATCTCCTTTTCATAGGTGGACAACCCCAGCGTGCGAGGAGCTAGTGCCTTGCTATAGAATGCTAGGGGTCGACCCTCCTGAATCAACACTGCACCAATGCCTACCCCAGAGGCGTCAGTCTTCAACACAATTCTTTGGTGAAATCCGGGAGCCCCGGGACTGGTGTCGACGTCATGGCCCGCTTGAGTGCATGGAACGCTGCCTCTGCCTCGTCCAGCCAAACAAAGGCATCTTTCTGTAACAATTGGGTGAGAGGTCGGGCAATCTTGCCGTAATCTTTCACAAAGCGGTGGTAGTAGCCTGTGAGGCCCAAGAATCCCCTCAGTGCGCGTATAGTCTGAGGTCGCGTCTAGGATAACATGTTGTCAATCTTGTGAGGATCCGCCTTGACGTCGTTAGCCGACACCAAATGACCTAAATACTCGACCTCTTCCTACCCAAAAGAGCAGTTGGACTGTTTGGCGTACAGTTGGTGTTGGCGAAGAATGGCGAAGACCTGCTCCACATGACGGAGATGATCATCCCAGCTGGCACTGTAGATCAGAATATCATCAAAGAATATCAGCACGGATTGACGGAGGAGGGGGCGGAATATCTCGTTCATGACGGCCTGGAATGTGGAGGGGACGTTGGTGAACCCGAACGGCATCACCAGAAACTCATAATGCCTGTCATGTGTGTGAAAAGCGGTCTTGTGGACATCCGCTTCCTTCATGAGAATCTGTGGTAACCCGACCTGAGGTCGAGTTTGGTGAAACGGGAAGCACCGTGTAGTTCATACAGCAATTCTTCAATCAACGGTATCAGAAACTTGTCTTTGACCGTTATTTAGGCCACGGTAGTCCACGCAAAAAAGCCATGAGCCGTCCTTCTTCTTGACAAGATGATGGGAGACGAGAATGCACTGGTACTAGGGCGAATGAGTCCCGCTGTGAGCATTTCTCGAATGCTACGCTCGATCTCGGCCTCTTGGTTGTACGGATACCGGTACGGACGAATATTGATGGGCTCTGTACCGGCCTTCAACTGAATCTGGTGATCCCGGAACCGCGATGGTGGAAGTGTCCTGGGTGTCTGGAATATATCAGCATACTGCGCGAGCAGCGCTTGCATCTGCTCGGGGACTGCAGGAGAGGCCTCGGGAGCCTCCGTAATAGCCATAATCATCGCCATCGGGCTGCCCTGCTCCCCCAATTGCTGCAAACTGCGAAGGAATATCTCTTTCAGCGGGAAGGATTTGAGGCCCCCCAGGCAATATTGCCTCCCCTGCTGGAGGAACTCAATGGTCATCTGTTCCCAATCAAAGGTCACCCGCCGTAGTTGTAGCCACTGCACCCCAAGCACCATATCCGACCCTCTGATGGGTAGAAGATAGACGTCTGTGCGTCCCGAGTACCCCTGAATCTTTAGCTCCACGCCCTTCATGACCCCCTCGCATCGGAGTTTGCTCCAATCCGCCACCATAACGTGAAAAGCAACAGCTCGGTCAACCTCGTGCCCCACCCTCTGCGCCACGTCCGGGTGGATGAAGTTGTGTGTACTCCCACTGTCAACCAGGATAGTCACCTTCTCTTGGTGGACTCGCCCGGCCATCCTTATAATGAGTGGTGCATTGCATCCCTCCATTGCTTGAAGGGACACGCCAAACTCAGTCAGATCCACGTCTCCTTCCCACTCCGAGGTGGGCGTGTCCTCTTCCTCTGTGTCCTCCCGTTGCATAAATATCTGTATCTTCTGACATTTGTGTCCGGGAGCGAATTTTTCATCACAATTATAGCACAATCCCTTTTCCTTCCGCGCATGAAGTTCCGCCCAAGTCAGCCGCGTGACAACCGGCTTGCCCGGTCCCTGAGAGTCCCTCTTCGCCACTGGCGTCGTGGTAGTAGAACGAGTTGAGATGCAGTGGCGCTGCCGGTTATAGCGCTCCTCCTGTATCCGCGCCAAGCTGATCGCATGGTTCAAGCTGCGGGGCATGTATGACTGGATCTCATCTCGCAAATAATCTTTGAGTCCGGATACAAAACAGCTGAGTAGCGTTTTCTCCTCCCACTGCACTCGGTTAGCCAGCTTTTCAAACTCGGTTCGGTACTCCATCACTGTCCCCTTCTGATGCAGCTTCTGTAAGAGCGCTTCAAAGTCTTCGTACTCGAGGGGTCCAAAACGAGCGGTGAATCCATCCACAAAGTCGGTCCAGGGTACGTAGTCCTTGCCTCTCAGGAACCACTGCACCCATTGGAAAGCATCATCCTCTAAATGGAAAGAGGCCAACTGCACCCACTGCCCCTCTGGGATCTCCTGATAGTTGAAGAACAGTTCCGCCTTCTGCAGCCACTCCAGGGCATCTCCGTCATTAAACTTGGGAAAGTTCATCCGCGTCAATTTTGGCGGCATGTATGGTCGGTGTCCGGCTTGTCCACGCCACCCCGCCTCCTGTCCATACTCCGTTGGTCTTCTAGGTTCCCCAGTTTCAAAAGGCATGCCGGGAAAAGTCGGACGGAACGGCCCCGTTGCGGGAGCTCCACCCCACGGCCTGCCGCCTCTCGCCGGAGGAGGCAACAAACCCTCCCCCGTGACATATTGGGGAAACGGCCAACCGCCGCCTCTGGGTCCAAATCCACCGGAGCCACTCCCATCACTGCCGAAACCAGCAGTAGGAAACCAGCCGGACCCCCAGCCCGCTGCACCGTGCCCGCCGGAGCCACTCCCGCCTGCGCCAACCCCGTGCGGCCCGATTCCGCCTGCGCCGACCCAGCCGGAGCCCAAGCCGCCAGCGCCAGTTCCACCGGCTGCAGTTCCGCCCGCGCCGGAGCCCCCCGTGCCAGATCCGCTGCTCGGGGTCGATCCCGAGCCCGCGACGAACCCCGTGCATCTTCCTGTACTGATCGGGGCCCCGTTGGGGCCGATCCTGTGCGGATCCATCCATGCGGTTGTAGATCCGCCCGGATCCTCTTCAATCACAGCTTTGCCCTTCAGATTTTGCGTTAATAACGTCATGATCTCCTCCATTCGGGAGTCGATCCGCTCTTCTAGCCTTTGCGTAGATGTTTTCATGTTTTCCTCGACGGCGGCCACTGAATCCGTCAACCCCACCAGATTTTCCTCTAGGGTTTCCAAGCGGCCGATTTTCTCTTGCGTTCGTGTCGACACCATGGTGGAGAAAGGAGCCTCTGATACCAAATGATAGGAAGGAGAAGGGGGAGAGAGAGACATCTAAGGAGAAAACTAGAGAATTAGGGTTTGAGGAGGAGAAGAGAGAGATACCTTGAAATGATCTTGCATGGTGCTCCCAAGAGAATAGCCCGGGTATAAATACCCGGGCCAAGGAGGGGTCGGTCGGCCCCTCCAAAAGGGGCTGAACCCGTTGGTTCAGCCCCGGCCGGCCGGTTCACTAAGAGGGGGCTGAACCAGATGGTTCAGCCCCGTCACTGCATGTCGACTCCTTGCGCCTACGAACGTACTGTCATACCGAGAAGCGTAATGGCGGCGTAACATTTTGACGCTTAGAACACTAATTTTTTAGAGATAAATTTTCTAAAATTAAACTTTCTTTTTCCAAGGCAACAATTGTTGCTCGTGCTTCTTTTAACTCAATAGATACAAGATCGAAATTTTCTTGAGAGTGCATGGGAGAGCTCACATTGCTTTCGAATGAGGAATTTTGATTTGAACATAATGTTCCTACATCACTTTTTTATTACTTGACGTGTTTGTAGTAACGTTATTAGAGCAAGATATTATGGCGTTGTATTCCTCCTTTTCCGATGAGTTTGAGAGGTAATCCTCTGAGGATGAATTGGCATGATTTTTTTCAATTGGATTCATACAAATTTACTTCGTCAATTTGAAGTTGTTCATCATCTACAGAGGGAAGACTATAAATTTTCTCAAGAAATTTCCAAATTTTACAAGAGAGAAAAAAAAAATAAACTAGTTGAAAATATCTTTTGAAAGTCTGCAATATCAAATATTCATTGTTTTAGCGTTAAGAATACATTCCTCTCTATTTAAATCATCCGGAGGTTTGGTTATAATGATATTCCAAATATCTAGACTCAAGATTATAAGATATTATTTCATTAGTACTTTCCAACGATCATAGTTTACTCCAGTAAATAAAGATAGTGTTGATGATTTTTCATTATATAAAAGTCACTCCTCTCTATTGATGTGAGATCATAGTGCATCAAATGGTAAAACCTTTTTTCAACAACTTAGCTCTAATACCACTTGTCGGATTGTAAGATGCCCTTAGAAATTGGATTTTTATATAATAAAAAGAGAAATACATGATTTTCATTTATATTGAAAAGGATTACAAAATTAGATTTCATTAATGCTAAAAATCAAGGCGACATGTAGAAAATCACTTTTTGTTATCTATACCAACTCTCTCCTAAAATCGGTTGGTCTTAGACTAGCTCTATCTAGGTAGGCTTCAAGCCGCTCCCTAGACATATACAAAAGTTTAGTCACCTACATAAAAGGTGAATTGTCCCCCTAAGCCACACGCAAACCTAGTCGCCACCGTACGGGTGAATTCCTCTACACTCAATAGAAAGTGACCAAAAGTGAAAGAGATTACAAGAGAGATGAAATAATATTTTTTGTAATTAAAATACTCTTTATTGAAACTCTGAAGGTGAAGACGAAGGAACGAGAGAAATCTTTGTCGTTGTGGTGTTCGTTCTTCATGTTGAATGATCGTTATTTCGGATCGCATTCACATTCTCCTTTAAATGATCAAGATAGTTGTAGGGACTCCTCTGAAGCCTTGGATGAGATTCCTCAATGATATATTCATGGTTGCACACAATGAGAAGATCCAAGCAGCACTTTAAATAGAGTCTGACAGCCATTGCCAGCGATAACAGCTACCACCCCGCGATATCCATTAGGAAACCTTTTCCCGCTCCTCCCAGACATAAATTATAAACACAATTTTGTATATTAGGCAATCATGTTGGCGCGGCACGGTATCCTCCTATCGTCGTGCGGTAGAGATACTGTATCCCATCATTCGTGTATCTCCACTCCACCTCCTCAGTCGTCATAGGGACCATGCTTAGACGTCGCGTCATAAAACACATCATCTTCTTGATTACATTCACTATCTTGAGCATCCTATCATGTTTTCTATCAAGTGCTTTTATTGCCTCCCCCTATGAGTAGACCATCTTCAATAAATCTTGGTGTGTTACATGCACACTATGCCCACGATGAAGGCGGGGCTCGGGTGCTGGAGGAGAAGAAGACTCACGTCTAGCAGATGTTAAGTACGCCTATGGAATAAAGGTGGTAGATAATCTGTCTACGCTAACTAAGGATGCTTAGTAAACAAGACTCCTTGAATGATTCAACCAAAAGGAAGAGTGTGAGACGCTGACAAGTGGGGTCTTTTAACTTATAGGCTTGGTTATCAGGATCGAGATCCGGATCATAGGATCTTACGATCCTACAATCTAGATTTTGTAAATTGATCCTGAATTTGTAAAACAATCATCGATCCGACCCTACTATCTAATCTGATCCTACCTTGAAACGATGTCATCTAGGATCTCGATCCTGACAACCATGCTTATAGGTATACCTTATCAGGAATAAGAGTAAATCTGCAATAAGACTAAGTTGGGTTGTGATCGCCTTCGTGTCGCCCGCCTTAAACAAAATAGTGTGACGAAAGATGTCCTAAATAATACGAGAGTCTGAGAGAACAAGGTAGAAACTGTAGGAAAGGGGTCCCTCACTCCCTCGAGTTATCCATATCATGAAGTACCCTGTTCACTTGAGACCAGCCTCTAAAAGTATGGTATTTCTACACCATATCTAAAAATTCAAAACAAATTAAAAATTTACAAAACAAATCCAAAATACAAAAATATGTTATTTGTTGCTTCGTGTTTTTATTTATTTTTCTTACTTTTATTTGAACTACAAAATATATAAAAACTGGTTTTAAGTAACAATGAAAAGATTTAGAATGAGTAATATAAACTTTAAGGATTGACTATAATGAATGATTTGTTATTTTAATCCTCATTAAACATTGTAATGTTTATTCATGCTATGCTAACTATCTTAGATGCATAATGAAAACATATGTTCGAAACTTGTGCCAAAATATTTATATGTCTATAAGTATGAGTGTATTTTATGTTAAACAATGATTCACGCATTCACTCATTTTGGTTCAAACAATTGTTAACAATCATGATTATGTATGCTTATGTAGTGTAATGCTACATCTAGTTAATATGCAAGGCTAAATTACCTATATTCCATCGGATTGGCTTCATACGATCTATGGATATTCATGCACTGTCTTAAAAGGGGTGTGAATTAATATAAATTTGTTTGCTTTCAAGTAAATTGGGGACCATTGTTCATTCAAAATAAAATAAAGTACAAATAAATAAATGACAAGGAAAACCCCCTCATGCATTGTTTTGTACCCTGATAACTCTTAATGAGTACTGTGTGAGCAAAATACCTTAGGTTGAATTGTAAATCATCTTGAGCAAACAGTCTTTAAAAACACCACATTTATACTTCTCTTTGGTACACTAGATCACCCAAAAGAAAAATAAAATAATATTATTGTGATCCGCCAAACAATACTTTGTTTTTCTAATAAGTCTTAATAATCATTGTGTGGCTGAAACACCTTTATAGTTGTACTTTATTGCGCTTAGAAATTGTGGATGTAATTACTTTGCATATTGATGATGATTGAGAGCATTCATTGCAGTTTATACATGTATTGGTTATTACCATTCTATATTTTATTAAAATTCACAAATTGTACACATCATTGTTTTTTACAAACCTTCTACTCATGAAAAATGGACTATGAGCATGAAAACACATCTTTCTACATCAATAAGTAAATGTATTAGATGGCTAAACATGTCTTTAAAATGATCTTTCAAATTATATCACATTTTATTGTTTAAATTTTTCAAGGCTATATTACTTTCTTATAAAAATCAATATGAACTATAATGATTATTCTAACTACTTTCTTATAAAAATCACATTCTTTTGGTTGTAATGCTAATCTTCTATAAAAAAAACCTAAGATTATGTTACGGTCCCGCTTTGGTCCCGCCTTGGTCACCTATATTGCCGACTCTTATCTAGTCCTACTTTTTATTTTATTATTATGCGCGCTTTTGATCCTCCGTGTCTAAGCCCAAGGAGGGGGCATTTTGGTATGACTACTTAAATACCCGGATGGGGAACCAAAGGGCAAGGCAAAAATACAAGTTTATTTTATTTTCTAATTCCTCTCTCTAGTTCCTCTCTCTCTCTCTAACCCCTTCTCTTATCTCACTGAACCAGCATCCAGCCCCGTCTCCCTAGCCAAGCGCCCAGTCGCGATTTCCACAATTTGCTCCAGCCACCTCCGCCGTTCGCAAGCCGCAATCCGCCAAAGCTCCTCAGAGCTCCTCCTCCCTCGAGGACTTCCCTCCTCTTCCCCCGTACACGCGCTCTCAATCTAGGGCATGTAACAACTTGGTATCAGAGGGAACTCTCCTCCCCGCTTTCGGAACTCCAGATCTGCCGCCTTCTACCCCCTCTGACCGCTTCGCACCGCCGGCTCTGCCCCGACAAGCCCTGCCCCGACCAGCGCAGCCCCGATCGAGCCCCACCCCGACCTACTCCGCCCTAATCGGCGCCTCCCCGACCTGCTCTGCCCCGACAGGCCCCGCCCAACCAACCCTGCCCTGACCGGCTTCGCCCCGGCCGCTCACCGCCAACCCTACCGCACAGCGCATCCTACTCGGCTCCTCCATTGACAGGAGCCCCTTGCTCGTTGCCGCTACCGGGCTACTTCCGCCGCTGGTCCCTCTTTCCTCCAATCCCTCTGGCGTCGATAACCCGCCAATTTCGTCCCACGCAATGGCCGACCAGCCCTCCCTCAATCAAATTTTTGAGTCTCTCACCAAGCTCCTAACAGATAACAACAATGCCCTTATTGGCGTTGTCACCACTCAACTAGCGGCTAACCAAACGGCCCAACCGGCAACGGGCTCCTTCACTGATGTGCCGGTTTCGCTAACCTTGTCGGAGTTTTTACCCCCGAGGTACGAGGGCAATGGTGTGTCGTGATACATGCAGCTGGATTTTCCAATATTTGACGGCCACAAAGACCCCTTGGCCTGGCTCTCTCGTTGCAAGTAGTTCTTCGCCCATCAGCGCACGCCTTGGGAAGAGTGGCTCAATATTGTTTTCTTTCACTTGATGGGCTCTGCCCAACTTTGATTTTCCCAACTGCAACAGGAGAAACCACTCTTATCTTGGCAAGATTTCAAAGTAAGCTGCACCCTCCGCTTCGGGTCACCTCTCCACAGTAATACCTTGGTGGATCTCATCTCTCTCTGGCAGACCGGCCCGATCGACGAGTACCTCGAACATTTTCAGGTTCGCCTGGCCCGCACTCCCTCAGGTCTTCTTACACATCAGGTACCCATCTTCACGGCAGGACTCTATGAACGTCTCCGCATGGACATGGAATTTTAGGCCCCCGCAGATCTGACGACTGCAATGAGTTTAGCTCGCATCTGCAAGAAGCGTCTAGTCTTGGTCGCCCCATCTACATCACCCAAACACTGACAGGCCCAATCGTACCTCGAGGGGCCCAGTCGTACCCCGTGTCCTCGGCCCTCGCCCACAGTCAGTCTCCTCGCTCCGACCCGCGATGTCGACCGCTCGGATACCAATCGTTGACTGCCTCCACGGTAGATGAGTGACCGTTGTGCCAAGGGCCTCTGCTACAACTGTGACGAGCCATTTTTCCGTGGACATCGCTGCAAGTGGCTCTTCTGGTTGGACCCAGCTGCAGAACGGGATACTGACACTGACACAGGGGATCCGACGCCGACCATCACCACAAAACAAGCTTGCGGGCAAGCTTGTCGTCGGGCAGGGTGGAGATGTTACGGTCCCGCCTTGGTCGCGTATATTGTCGACCCTTATCTAGTTCTACTTTATATTTTATTATTATGCGTTTTTTTTTTATTCTCCGTGTCTAAGCCCAAGGAAGGGGCATTTTGGTGTGACTACTTAAATACCCAGATGGGGAACCAAAGGGGAAGGCAAAAATGCAAGTTTATTTTATTTTCTAATTCCTCTCTCTCTAACCCCTTCTCTTATCTCACCGAACCCGCACCCAGCCTCGTCGCCCTAGTCAAGCGCCCAGTCGCGATTTCCACGATCCGCTCCCGCCGCCTCCGTCATTCGCAAGCCGCCGCCACCTCCATAGCTCGTCGGAGCTCCTCCTCTTCCCTCGAGGACTTCCCTCCTCTTCCCTCGTGCACGCCCTCTCAATCTAGGGCATGTAACAGATTATGATATATAATTTATAACGATTATCTTTTACGGTTAAGCACAATTATCCTTTTATGAACTTGTGCTCTTATGTTTTGACGATTATCTTGTGTGTATTCACCTCACTATGACTAAGATCGAGATCGAGACCAAGATCTAGACTAAGATCGAGATCGAGACCAAGATCTAGACTAAGATCGAGATCGAGACCAAGATCTAGACTAAGATTGAGATCAAAACCGAGATCGAGACTGAGATCGAGAATGATATTAAAATTGAGGTCGAAACCGAGATCAATAAACAGATACCAAATTGTAAAGATCAAGATCAAAAAAATCAGATACCAAATGGTCAAGTAATTCAAATAATATATGCATATTTCAGATATATTTAGTAAACATAAAGTATCGATAATGATTCCGTCGACTGTAGAAGCTAAAAATTATGTGGTGTCTGAAAATGTATGATGGTTTTTAAAAGCATTCAAAAATTGATAAACTACTATTAAAATAACTACTTTAACAAATTCAAATCATGCATTGCTTACGAGTACTTGAACAAAGCATAAGTTTTAAGCAAAATAGGATACAAGTAGCACCATACACTAATATTTTTGTATGTTAGTCACTAAAAATAAGACTTCAGAACATTTGATATCAGTTGGTGTTGGCATTTTCTATTAAATTTAAGAAACGTACCCAAACATGCACAATAATATTCAACTCGTATCTTATACAATTGAGTACTAACATTGATATATATATTTCACTAGCTTCATTTGAAAAGGAAGAAAAAGTGTTTTATTTTTCCAAGTATAACTTCAGCAGTACCATTTATTAAAACATATTTGAAAAGTAACCTTAACTCCTAACAAAGAGTAAATTCAACCAAAATTTGCCTACCTTTATGCCCATAGACATTCACAATCAACAAGGAATAGTCTATGGAAGGTAATCTTGACTCTAAACTAAATAGTATATTCAACAAGGATTTACTCATATTATGCACATAGTCATTAATCAACTCCCGACTCACAAACATATCTAAGTAATTGTAATCAAAGCTAAACATGAATTATAAATCAGTATACAAGTATGAAATGAATAGACATCAGTTTACTCTTCAACATGAAAATAATAATGCTTGTAATATGAATCAGTGAAAGATAGGCATACCAAACAGCTGCCTTTTGAGATCCTCCTGCATAGTATCATTGTTGCAAACAAAAATATAACCCCCGAGAATCTCGTTCCTAGGCAACATCTCAGTCGAAGGCAAAGTCTTAAAACGCTTGTCAACAGCATTGTTGCTATTGTTGTTGTTTCCATTGATGAGGTTAATGTTGTTACTGATGCTAATGTTGTTGCTATTATTGTTTGCATCTCTGCTCCCATTGATATTACCATACTTGTTGATCCCAGTATTCATCTTAAAATTGCTTACATTGTTAACATTACTTTTATGGTATATGGAGTTCATAGTATACGCGTTGTTCCTGAATGAACTCTTTGTTGCATCCTCATTCATCTTCATATCCAAGTTCATCAAACCAAGAGTGAAGGTCTCAAAATTACCATCTTCTTGAAACCCCATCTTCTCCCATGGTTTGCTCTCGACAATGTTCCTGGGGTAATCAAAGTTGTTGATCCTTTCACCCTTTGATCGGGTTAACTCTGCCAATTTTGAAGTGATAACAGACCATTGGTGATCTTCCGAGACCTTCGAATGTCCCCGAAACTCATCCCCCAATTTCCAAAGGCTGTCCATCTAACAGAAATGTTTGCTAAAGAAGGAGTTAAACAAAGAAAAACATCAAATACTAGCATAAAAAGTATGACATCGTTAATTAGAAATTCACAATATACAACTATGAACTATCAGACTAACTTGTCATTATTAAGCAGCAAGTCGACATTCAAACCAAAATTGTAATAAACTAAAGAAAATGATTACAGATTGAAATGAGTACATGTTTCCTCTCACTCTAACAGTAATATTCAGCAATAACGAGGACATGCAAGCATAATATAGTTGTATAGCTCATTTATACTTACCCAAGGGGAAAAAAGGTCGCCCTAACAACCAGTTTCTTAAAAGACCATTCAGAAACTGATATCAAGGTAAAAATTTTACACTGGATAACTTCAACATCAAATCATAACCCCAGTTTGCCAACAAGAGCAAATCTTCGCAATTAAAACCCTAAACATTTACCGACATTATAGAGAGAGAAAACAGGCGCATGAGAAGTGGATGGTGAACCAAACTACATTTCCATTAAATTAGCACAAAGTACTCAACCTTTAACTAGAATGTAGTCTTGCAAAATAAAAATAGACCAAATCAAGCAGCAGCGCAGCTGGAATTTAGCAGTCAAGTGCCCGCCTAAAAAAAGAAGAAGACCGCAGAAACAAAGACAAAACATTAAAGAATTGGATGAAGACGGAGAAATAAAGAAGCAAATTTCAGATCCAGCTGACCTAGATTGAAGAATTGGGCAAAACAGGAGAGGGAGCAAAGCTGTGAGCTGTTGTCGGACTAAATCCGTGAAAAACTTGAGAAATCGTATATGTGATTTTGACTTGGAGGTAAGAAATGCAAAAGGAGGAAAAGGAGAAGAAGCTCTCCTCCCCTCACGCACACACGGGAGTGAGAGTTTAGAGGAGAAGAAAGCCAAGGCCTGGCTCCATTTTGAAGAACAGGCACAAAAGAATACCCATGGACTTGCACGTAAATGCGAAATTGCCACTAGGCGTTGGTTTAAAAAAATAATTATATCATCGTCCACAAATTTAACACTCAACGTTACTTTTACAATAAAATAGTAGTAAGGAATGTTAAATTTGTTAAAGTAGTGGTTGTCTGATAGGGTAGAACGCGCGATTATCAGTTAGCGGACTAGTCAGTTCGGCTAGTGTTCTGTGATTTGTCTCAGCAAGTTCTCAATTTTATAATCGGGCAGTTAAGAATGTCTAACCCCGGGTGTGACAGACTCATCTGGAGTTTGTCGAATCCGACATGATTTTGTGCTTATGGACTCATCTGGAGTTTGCCGACACAAGCATGGCTCTGTGCTTTTGGTCTTGTTTTTTGGTGTCTCGGTTTGTTTTGGAGATCGGCGTGTTCTGGTTCTGGAGTCTGCGGTGTCCACTGTTTTGGGGGGTGTTGTGCTCGCGGACTACTGTGCTCGCGGATTGCGGAGTCCGCTGTCTGGCTGGTATTGAGCTCGCGGATTGCGAAGTTTACCTGGTGTTGTGCTCGCGGATTGCGGAGTTCGTCTGTGTTGAGTCTTCCTGTGTTACACGGATTGCGGAGTCCGTCTGGTGTTGTGCTCGCGGATTGTGGAGTCCACCTGTGTCGAGTTCGCACAAGGTTCATCCAGAGACAACTGAAGTTTTGGATTTGGTCACGGTAATTTGTCAAGTCTGGTTGTTTCTAGTTCGCCGAGTCGGCATGTTTGGCGCGGACTGGATGTGGAGTTAGCAGCGACCTGCAGATTGTCTTGCGTGGTCTGCCTTTGTGTTCGCACTCTTGTACGATCTGGTGCGGCTAGCCGCACACTGATGAGAGGTTACCCTATCGCATGGGTGGTGACTTCACTCCCTTCGCTTGCCTATAAATAGGGGCATCGGACTCGTCATTCATAACATGAACAAAAAACTTTGAAACTTGGGTTAAAACTCGCGGTCTGATTTTCTTAATCGCACAGCTTAGAGGAAGTAACCGGTTTTACTGTATTCCAGATTGTGCAGTTATCACTGGGCGACCAGAGACTTGGTTCTGACAGCAGCCAGGGTTCAGTACGGCTTAGCGGATAACAGTCAGCGGATTGCAGCAGGTCGTGACATGCGGCCAGACGGTTTTCTCTTTGGCAAAGTTTTCTCAATTCAATAAGTCAGTCCGCCTCTAGAGGTTTGACTCTGTTCAGTTCGGCAGCAGCTCTGTTCGCAGTTCTGGCAACTAGGTGACCTTGCGGTTAGGCGGCTTGTAGGTACGGGCAGGTTTCTTCATCATTCAATAATGGGGAGTCCTTGCGGTTAAGTTGCAATTTGGCGACTTGGCGACTTCAGCGGATAGGCGGTTTTGGCGGTTACTGTTATCAGTCTGTCTGGTTTACTCTTGCTTGTATATTTTTGTTTCCATCGGGTGCATTGGTGAATCATGTCTCGCAATATATACCTCGTGTTGTAAAAAAGATTGATAATACAAGTTTCTCTTTCCTTCTATTGTGCAGGTTTTATTTGAGCTTAGTATAGTTGAGTGTTCCTACGATCTTTCCCGTTTCTAAAAATTTTATACATGATATCAGAGGGACGGAGATTTGAGTTGTGATCAGCCACAGAACCTTTTTTTGCTTCTGGAAGTTTTTTCAAGTAACTAGTGTTATAACAATGAAAGGAGGTTTCACAATAGTACTTGGTATTGAGCTCCTTGTACAACCCAGTGTTTGCCAAATGGGACCACCAGGAAAGCGAGCGAGCTAGGGCAACCATCCCGCTCCCGCCAGGCAAGCGAACGAGCTAGGGCAGCCAGCTTGCGCCCGCCAGCTAGGCGGGCGAACCAGGATCACAAGCCCGCTTCTGCCAAGAAGGGCGGGCGAGTCACACGAGCCAACTTGCGCTCCTCTGACGATAGCGGGGAGTCGAGCTAGCCAACACGCGTCCGCCCAGGCTAGTGGCGAGTTGGTCCCGATTTCCCCTAAGAGTGGGATGCATGTGTCACATGGTTAACCTAATTAGGTTTACATATAGCCGTTTAGAACAACGGAGTTACAATGTTGGCAGAACACTTTTGGCTGCATATAGCCTTTCTAAACAGCGGAGGTGTACTGTTGGCAGAACAACTTCAAAAAACTATAAATAGACCCAAGGGGGTACCTCAGAAGGCATGCTTACTGGTGCCCTGATCTTCTTGCGCTTTCTGAGGTATCATTAGCTCAGCACTTGGCTAAGGAGGGGAAGCGCTCTAAGATCTTCCGGGTGTGTGGTGGGACCTCCGTGCTGGAGCCTTGAGTCTGTTCCTTGTGCTAAGTTTTTGGTTGTTTAGCTTGTGAGAGAGAAGTAAGTGTGTGATCGCCCCTTCCTGAAGGGTCGAACTCCACAGAGATCGATTTTTCGGTTTCAACATTTTGGTGCGGTGAGCATGGAGAGTGATCAACACTGAAAATCTTTAGTAAGCTCGATGACTGGAGGAGAATGACAAGGTTCGGGAAGGGCTGACTCTCCACCCCCTCCCCCTCTCGCCACCCTCTGGATGTTCGATGATTTTCGTCAGGAGGTGATTAGCCTCGTTAAGTTCACACTCGGCACGCGTGCCGAGTGCTCAATGTTAGCCATCCTAGTCACTGTTGCCCCAGCCCTGGGCGAGGACGCCCCGACTAGGCGAGCTGGGAAGGAGATAACGGAGGAGGGGAGTGGGCGAGATCTCCTCGGGCTAGTGTTGTTCCCCGGTTCGGCGAGCGCAGGCCGGATCGGCGAGGTATAGGAGTGAGATCCCTCGACTCGCCCAGCAAGGAGTGGCGACCCCTTTAGCGAGTTGGTCTCATCCACCCCAGTTCCAGAGGGGTTTCAGGAGCCGGAGATATCCTACTGTACCGGGAAGGATGACCCAGTTCAGCACATCCAGTGGTTTGAGGATGTAGTCTCGATCTGACAGATGTCAGATGTGTTTAAGTGCAGGCTCTCCGCAATCACCCTCAAGGCGAAGGCAAGGGATTGGTTCCACCAGCTGTCGGCCAGCTCCATCTATTATTTCGAGGACCTGTGTTGGGGGTTCATGCTGAGGTTCACCAATTCCAAGAAGAGGAAGAAAGAGTCTGAGTCTCTGTCCCGCATCAAGCAGGGAGTGAACGAGATCCTAGGGAGCTATGTGGACCGGTTCCAAGAGGAGGTCCTTCAGGTCTAGGAGATGTCAGGGCATACTTTGATGATGGCCTTCACCCTGGGGATGCAGCAGGTTTTCTTCTGGATGGAGTTGAAGAGAGTGTCTCCCCTCTATTTTGAGGAGTTGATGGAGAGGGCGGCGAGGGAGGTCGACGGGGAGTCATCGAATCCGGAGTTCACTAGGAAGTTGGCCAGGTGGGCCGCGGGGGAGGAGAAGGTGTCAGGAGCCAGAGGTCAGGAGGTGAAAAGAGCTGAACCTAGGCGAAGGAACAGCAGTAGCAGCAGCCGAGCTGGGGCTGCTAGGAGCCGAATAATCAGCTCGGGTGGAGGCAGTAGGAGTGCCATGATCAGGGGCCGAGGAGAGGTTTCCATGGAGGAGATAACCTCCAAGGGGGCCAGGTCAAGTTCAACCCTCCAGGTTGGAGGCAGGGCTAGAGGCCTCGTCTCCCCGATTAATATCAGGCTACGACGATAGCCTTGGGGAGGAGGAGGAGAGTGTAGAGGAGAAGTCTGGGGGGCAGGGCGGAGCTGTCCTACTACGATTTCCATCAAGTAGAGGGGCACACAACGACCACGTGCACAGAGTTCCTCGAGATGACAGGGAACAGGGAGCAGTAACAAAAACCCCGCTAGGAAGTGCGGATTGAGGAAGTCCTACCCGGGGCAGATAACAGGTATAAGGACCGGGCCGATGCTGGAGCCCAAGGTGAAAGAATTGGTTTCAAGAATGTCTAAACACCTAGAGGGGGGTGAATAGGTTCAATTCCAATTCACTTAGGCAGTTAATAAACTAATCACAACACAACTATAAATTCTACAGCTACCACATCACACAATAATCCAACCACAACATACACACAGATTTATAGTGGTTCCCCAAATGATGGGTACATCCACTTTCCCCCTTCGCCTATCTAGCAGTACACTAGATTCGGCCAAACTTCCTTCCACCTTCTCAAATCCTCAGATCTTACAACTCAGAACCCAAATTGGTTCCTATAGCTCAGACTTCAACAAGTCCTACAACTCAGGCTCTTCCCAAGAACCCTATCTCAGAGTTAATCCACACTCATACAACTCAGGCAATCAAGCCCTACCTCAGCCCTTATCACCAGTCCTACAGCTCAGAGAACTTAATCTCCTACCTCAGGCAAACAGCCCTACCTCAGCCTTTATAGTTATAGGATTATAACTCAGAGATTGAAATCTCTTACACTCAGATCTAAAAATAGATCTTACAGAAAATTGATTAAAGAGTTTATTTCTTCCTTCACCTAGATAGAGAGAGAGAGAGAGGGGTAAGGGAATCTTGATCAGATCTTGATGGATCTGCTTTCTCCTGACCTTTATTGTAATGAATTTGATTCAACCTGACTTAGCTTATTCAAAACTTCTTGAAAGAGAGAACCTAGGTTGAATCTTCTTGAGAAGTTGGTGTAAATCCAGCTTCTTCCTCACTTGCAGAATTAAATCTACAAATACTGACAGATCTGATGAGATGCTGTCTACTTCTCTGATTTTGAATCAGAATCTTCTTGTTGTATAGAATTCTGTGAATTCTTCTTAGAGTGATTTATCCTTCTTCTTATTTTCCCTTTTTTTCATATTCATTCTGTGATAGATCAGCTCTTTTTATAGATCTCGTCAGAGGTAACCAGCTGATCCGGTAGTTAACTGACATCTGACAGTTCTGACATATCTGACAGCCTTGACGATTCTGATAGATGTCAAGTCTTCAGTCTTGAGATCTGGAACTTAGAGTTATTTAACTCAACTGAATATGTCGAAACATAAGTATAGTATGTGTCGACATTGATGAAGTATGTGTTGACATTGATGAAGTATGTGTCGACACAATTTCCAGGGTTTCGACACAACTTCTTTGATGTTGTCGACAAACTTCAGAAACTGTTTACACAACTTTTTACTCAGTCTCGACACGGCCTTTGTAGAATGTGTCGACACAAGTCCTGTATGTCGACACAGCTTCTCCATTTATAACTGATGTCGACCAAAGTCCTGGGTATCGACACAGTTCTTTTGTGAATGTCAGCACTTCAAGTCTAAGTGTGTCGACATTAGTCCTGAGTGTCGACACAGCTGTTGTCGGCTCAAATTCTGTGTGTCGACACAAGTCCTGTGTGTCGACACAACCTTGCTTCTAGTCTCGACGCTGCTCCTTCAAAGGTGTCGACACATTATAAGTGTCTCGACACTTTTGTACTTATAATATTTTCTGCATTCTTTAGCCTGCGCAAGTAAACTCAATATACCATGAAATACAAACTGATGTGTATCATTGAGTTAAGTTAGGCTTCTCCAAATCTGGTACACAATTTTCAATGTACCCAACAATCTCCCCCTATTTGAAGAAGTCATAACCCATAGTCAATGATATACACCAATATAACAAAGGTAATAAGCATGATGTATACAGACATTTCAAATAGGGTTATTCATAAGCAGAAATAGCATGTTATACACGAATATCCAAAATGAAACATCATAAAGGAAAAACATGCAACTCAGAGACATAGATATATTGTTCTCAACCAATGATTTCTTTATATCATTTAACCAGAGTAAGATTACAAGATTTTTATAAAAACAACAAAAAGTTTACATAGTTCTTCTAAAACCTAGTCAATCTAAAGCTAAAATTGGTCTGGTTCCTTGATGATAATGCCTTTGCCTGTCTGAATAGTAGCTTTGACTTCAGCTTTAGCCTAAGCAACAGGCTTCTTACCTTTGATGTCTTTGGCCTTAAGTTGAGTAGCTTTCAGTGTTTGCCTTTCAAAGTAGTGGAATGGTTTAGGAAAGTACTTGCAAGGCTCTATGGAATTTGTAGGGATTTCTCCATCCTTCAAGTCATTCCTGAATTTGTAGATTGCTTCTTATGGTGCAAGATATTTATCTCATTCTTGTTTGGAGTACCACTTACCCCTGTCATATTGATTATCAGTAACTGCATTCCATGCAGTTAAGATGATGTCTCTGGAGGTTGGACTCCATTTCTCAAAATCAGGCCTAGCCTCAGCCTGTTCTCTGAATATTTTCTTAGATAACTGAGCCTCTTGCTCTTTAAGCAAATCTAAATTAGCCATTTCCACTTCTTCAGAAATTAATGGCAATTTTTTCAGTGGAGGGATGTACATATTCTGGACTACTTGTTGAATTTCTACATACTCAAGAGGGGGATATATGACTTGAGCTACTTCATGTTGCATCCCCTCCAAGAATGCAGGTTGACATCCAAATTCTACAGTATTGTTGTCATCACATAAGGGTGGATATCCCAAGGTAGCTCTGGTAATGTTAGATATCCATTTAGCATGTTCAGAGCTAGCCTGAACTAATACCCTCTCTCCCTTTATGACTTCTCTATGAATATGATCTCTGAGATCATTCTTCTAAAACCGTATTTGATCTGCAATATTGTAGTTCCCAGTTGTATAATAGTTTTTGAACTTCTTTACTTAAGCTGAAATTGCAGATTCAGAAGTTTTGATAGCAGTATCAACTGCTGCCAAATCCAGTTTTATTTGTGCTTCTACTGCAGACACTTTGGTGTCCATATGTGTTTTTATGGCAGTGGTTTGTTCACCCAATTTTGTCAGAGTGATGGAATGTATTTCCACCAAATTCACATTCATTCTTTTTTGATTCTCTAGAACAAAGCCTTGCTTGACATCTAGATCATCCACCTCAGTTTTAGTGTTTTGTTGATGTTTGGCAATGTATACCACATCATTGCCTCCCTTATGGAAGTAATCTGTCATTTCTTTCTTAAGCAAATTTACTTCAAATCTTATAGATTAATTTGATGTCCTGTGCCAGATTGAACTGCAACACCTTGTGACTCTCATCCACATACTTTTCTAGTGCAAGTATGTGCTCATCAAGCTTGACCTGTAATTGTACTAACAGAGAACTAAAGTCCATTGTAGGAGTAGTAGATGAGGATCCAGCCTTTAAGACTTTCTTATATCCAGAGCTCTTTTTCTTTAGCTCCATAAACTTCCTTTTCTTTATCCTAGAGGTTACTTGCTCATTAGCAGAATCAGAAGAACTGTCAACTTCCACTAGTTGTTCTGGAGCATCTGCTCCTTATCCTGGGGCAGGTAAGGTACCTCCCCCTCAACCCTTGCATTTAGTTGAATATCAGCAGAAGTGTCTTCCTTGTTTACTTTTTCATGCTCCCCCTAGAAGTCAGTTTCCAGTTCTTAGATTATCTCATTCACAGGATTCTGAGGTTGTGCTAGCAGATTAGGAATATGCACATCTTGTGCCTCTTTTTCAGAAGTTTCAGTAGCTATATTGATGTCCAGAACCACTTCCATAATAGTGAGGTTTGTAGTCTCACTGTCTAGCTCAGCTTCATTGATATCTCCCCCTGGGATTGATATCTCTTGATTATCTGTCAGATGGACAATCTCCCCTAGATTTGAGCTTCAGTTCTAGGTGTGAGATTAGGAGACTTCCTGAGTAGTTTAGTGTTATCATCATCAGAACTGAAATCAATCCTTTCTTCGAAGTCACTGGAGGACTCTACATCTTGGACAGTAGCTTTCTTTGTTTTAGTGACCTGTTTGGACTGGTGCTTTGGTGCAGGTTCTTCGTTTGACAATACTCTGTCCCACCTAGACAGGATTCTTATATCCATTCTCCTCATGTGGTTAATTTTGGAACCAACAATCTGGTTTAGTACATCAGGTATATTAATAGTCAGATACAGACTTAAGATTCTGCCTAGATTTGGCTTCTTAATACCTTACTTAATCTTATTGAAGATTACAGCACTCCAGTCAGTCTTCACCTGGAAGATGACTCTAGTCATGAGGCTGAACATGTAGGAAGAGATCCTATCATGCCTCTCAGTTTTGCAGAGAATTATATTTCCAATAATTTCAGACAGAAACTTCCCTTTGGAGTTCATCCCTTTCTTAGTCATGGATGATCCAATGTTGGTGGTTGAGGGCAACCCACAACATTTAAGGGCTTCAACGGTAAAAGTAGAATCAACCTCAGTCTCTTCTTTAATCCTTGGAAGTTGAAGGGATTTGCTCAGAGTTTTGAGAGTTATTTTCACATTTTCTCCGTGAATAGTAGACTTGATCTCGTTTCCCTTAGAATTCAATGAAGCTTTGGAATAGAATGCAAGAACTTCCTTCTTCCATATCCTTGTTGGTTCAGAAACCAGATAATCCAGTTCAGCGTCTTGGATTAGGTCCACAACCGCCTTGATTTCCTGTTCAGCATTGTTGAACACTTCTCAGACAAGCTCATAACCTTCGTTAATATTGTAGTCCATCTTGGACACCATTGGAGATGAAAGAAATGGAAGTTTAAGAGAGAGAAGAAGAATTTCTTGTCGACACTGATGGTTTAGTCTCGAGATTTTTGAGAGCGTAGTCGATAAGGTTTCGTTTCCTCCTATTTATAATTTTCTAAATAGGGTAGGTGAAAAGGCGCGCTGAAATTAGAGTTTCGTATGTCGACACAAGTTTGTTTGTGTCGACACTAACTGCTAAAGTCTCGACAGTGAGTTTAGAGTCTCGATAATTTTATGTGTCGACACAACTTCTGTGTGTCGACACAGACTACTAAGGTCTTGACACACATAACTTGTGTTGACACATATTTTACAGTCATATGTTGAGTAGAATTTTTCTTAACCTATCATCTTATTCCAGGTTCAACATGCCTAATTCAATTTTAAAACAATTGAATTTACTTTCATCTAGAGGTTTAGTGAATATGTCAGCTACTTGTTTATCAGTAGAAACAAACTCTAGACTTATGTTCTCTTTCTCAACATATTCTCTAATAAAATGATACCTAATTTCAATGTGCTTTGTTCTATTATGTGAAACAGGGTTTCTAGCAATTGATATATCACTAGTAAAATAACAATATAATGGAGTTCTACTTATCTTAATGTCATAATCTTAAAGTTGATGTTGCATCCACAGCAACTAAGCACAACAACTCCCAACTACAATATATTCTGACTCTACTATGGATATAACAACACTTGTCTGCTTTTTGCTGCTCCATGACACCAATCTGAAAAAGATTAGTTGTCTACCTAAATCACCTAGAGGGGGATGAATAAGTGAGTCGTGCGTCTTTTTGCGGAATAAAAAATTTAATGATCTATGCACATAAATCTACCAAGAAATCACAGAAGACAAAAGATTTATATTGATTCTCCAACCTTGGGTACATCCACTTTCCCTCACCGATCTAGTAAAGCACTAGACTCGGCTACTCCACTATCTCGGATTGCAAAACAATCCTACGCCTCAGAACAAAGTTTTTACAAACTCAATTCAAACGGATCTACACTCGGAAGATAAAACTTCCTACAACTTGGAGAGAAATCTCCTACAAGAATTAAATTGAGAGTAATGAAAATACAAACAATAATCCTCAGATCTTGAATCTGTCGGCCTAGATCTTCTTTCTTTGAACTGCAGCTTTATCAGAAAAGTTGAAGAACTCGGCAAGAATTAGATCTGAAAATTTCCTTTGACTTCACCCGATCTGAGAGGTGATGAAGAATGAACAATAATCTCGATCTGGAAGTCAATCTTGATCTGAATCTTTTGATCAAAAACCCTAGCACTTGCACGAAGAAGATTGGCGGCGGCGGCTTCCGTTTTTGGAGAGAGAGAACGAGATTCAAAAAATACTTAGAATAATAATTTTCAGCTTACTTGGGGTTAGTCGGTTTGACAAGACCGTATATAAGATATCCCTAACGGTCATAATTATCCTTAATGACGTACACGTGGACCAATCACGTCATGTCATTTGAAAATCCCGTCAAATCTAGACTTAGCGAAATTTATGCAAAACTGAACTGCATTTCTCGAGTGAAGTAGAACTACTCGAGTAGTGAAGCTTTTAAGTTACTCGAGAGGAATGAAGCATTACTCGAGTACAAGACTGGCTCTCGAGAAATCTACTCGAGAAGAAGTTTAATAAAAATACTCGAGACGGATAAAATCATTACTCGAGAGGAATGGAGTTACTCGAGAACTGGGAATCCACTCGAGAAGTAGAATAAGACTTCTCGAGAACAAAGACTTAGAAAATTTTCTTGGTCTAGAAGATTGTTACTCGAGAACTAGAACTGATTACTCGAGACATACTATCAACTACTCGAGTAGTAGATGATTACTCGAGTACTATACTTAGAAATTTTTTGGGTTAAAATCCTGAACACTCGAGAGGTAGAGGCAAAGTCCACTCGAGTACTAGACTTGGTTACTCAAGAACTAGAATAGTACTACTCGAGAACCAATTCCTGTACTCGAGTACTAAGCTGACTTCTCGAGTGCTTCTACTTCTTCTACTCGAGTACTAAGCTGGCTTCTAGAGTAAAAGACTTAGAAAATTTCTGACCTTAGAAAATTTTTCTTCTTGAATCCAATCATCACCAACTCTTCATTCATTACTATAAGTTCTAGAATATGAAGTGTATCCCAATAGAGAGACTACACATAAGTCAACACCTTGGATCACACAATGAGGGATTACATTGTATGGTTCTGTGTTTATGATCCATTGTAGGCTGACATTGGTATACACTTATCAATAGAACCTGCAAACACATTACTAAATAGAAGATCAAATACAACTTAATTCATCTTAGTTTAAGGGTGACTTCATGCAAATCTGGGTTATGTGGATGCAATACCCAACAATCTCTCCCTATTTGTAGAAGTCAGAACCCTATACACTAAGTTGAATTATACCACAAGAGAAAGAACTAGATATGAAAATGTAAGAGCAAGATAAAATGCAAGAAATAAAGAATTAAACACATAATCATCAAAACTAGAGATTATATAATTAGAATTGTTTTAGACTTCATTTCTACAGGCATTCAATCCTCAATTTCAAAATTCAAAGAAAAATTCAGTTCTGGCTCTGATGATATTGATGATGTTGCTTATCAAACTTTTCCTGTTGATTCCTCTGATAGCTGAATGGCTTTGGATAATACCTTGGAGGTCTTGGAGGTGCCTTAGGGTTGTTCCTGCTATATTCTCTGTCATAAATTCTTCTCTTTGTCATGGACTTCTCATAAAGCTCTCATTCAGAAAAACTGTAATGGAGATCTCTGCTTTCATTATAGTCCATTACAAGTTTTAGAGTATCTAGAATCAAGGACTTTGAAGTTGGGCTCTAAACTTCAACAAATTCTTGAGCTTTTCTCTTTTTTGATTCTGGATTGGGAACTGACTTACTAGCAGAGGGACCTTCTCCATATTTCCTTCTTTTGGGGATCTGAACTTCGGATAAATCTTTAGGGAAGTCAGATTCCCAAACTTGAGAATAAGATTCTGGAGGAAGAGTTTCATCAGTAGGCCTGAGAGAGAAGGTTGGCATTGGAGCTGGCATTTGAGATGGAGCTGCTGGCTGTCCTCCAGCAAGAGGATTGAGATGATGAGGAATGATGTTTGGGTCAGCCTGAAAATCTGGAAAAATCTGGTTGTGCATCCAGACTGTTGTATCATAGGTGTAGAACTTTACTGAGTGAATCTGTGCTAGCACATCCTTATTGATTTCCTTGACTTTCTCATTCCATAGGGACTGGACATTAGAGTCATACTTTTCAACTTGTTCTTTTACTAACTTCTTCCCCCTTTTGACTTCTAAACAAAGTTTCTCTATGGTTTCATCCCTGAAGATACCCACTTCTTCACATACTTTCATTACATGCTCTTGGGCTTTCTTCTCAAGTTCAATTTGATTGTTGGCCAGAGTGAGTGATTGGTTCATAACTTCACCAACACTAGTAATAGTGTGGTCTAAGGCCTTGCCACCTATCCTGAAGAGGTGCTTTAGCTTATCTGTGTTGTGCTGGATCTTAGCAAATCCTCTACTCATCTCTTTCTCTAAAGCAGTGACCTTGTCTTGAACTGTCTTCAAGGATTCATCAAAGAACATTCTCTGTTCTGACAACAGTTGTTCAATCTTACTCAGAATCTCTGAAGAAGTTGCTGAAGGTGAAACAGTGGCAGCAACAGCAGGAGGAACTAGAGCTGGAGGAGGAGGAGCTTTCCATGGAACAATTTCTGCAAGTACTACTGAGCTTTGAGCTCTTGTAGTCTGGTCAAAAACAACCTCTTTCTCACCAGTGAAGGTGGGAAGGGAGAAGTCTAAGTTCCTCAAGGGAGCATCTATAGGTTCTGGAGAATTTGTATCTTCATCTGACAGAAGAATTGTTTTTTGGTTATCTTGCTCAGCAGCTGGGGATAGAGCAGTAGGTGACTGAGGGGACTGCACAGGTGATGGAGAAGGTGCTGGAGATGGAGAATGAACAGGAGTGGGCTGCTTGGGTTGTTCGGCAGATTGTTCTTTTTGAAGAGGGGGAAATGCTTCATCAGAGGAGAGTTCCTCAATTATTTTATTGATGTCATCAAAGGTGGAGAGGATTGTTTCTAATACTTGTGCATCTGATTGAAGTTCTACTGAAGTAGCTGCTTGGAAAGATGGATATGGAGGAGTAGGAATCCTGTCTTGTATAGAAGGAGCAGGCTCTCCATCAAGTGATGCACCAGAAGTGCCAGCAAATTAATGTTGAGAAGGAGATGGACTCCTATCCTCTGAGGCAGAAACCTCATGAACCTTAGCAGCTTGAGTAGGATTTTTCAGCTTCAATTCCCATCTTTGGATAGAAGAAATAGAGACCTTCTTCATATGATGTATAGGAGTACCTTTGGAAATATCAAACACTTTAGGATTAATCTCATGAAGCATCAAAGAGATTATCCTTGCAAAACTAGGAGCCTTGATGCTCTCCCTGATCTAATCAAGAATCATCATGCCAAATTGGAACTTTTTTCGGCAGATTATTGCAGTCATAACTTTGAATAAGTCATATGAGATGAAACTTATAGAAGAGGTCTTGCACTAGAGAACTTTTCCAATGATATCCACTAGCAGCTTGCTTTCAGCATTCAAATCAGGCCTTCTGATAGCAGGAACCTCAATAGAAATTCCACAGAATCCACAAGCCCTGTCATTGTCCTCTGCGGTGAGATCATCTTCATCAACAATCGGCATTTTCAGAAGTTGAGACACAATGGTCTTGTTCAGTTTGATCTTAATGCCCTTCACCCTCGACTTCAAAACTGTGCTATTTCTCCTTACCTTAATATTCTGGAAGAATTCTTCAACCTCGGGAAAGAGGATTTTGCAGGGTTCCTGTAGAACGAAGGTTTACCCGGCGTTGTCGAGTAAAATCAACAAGTTCTTGAAATCGTCCGATATCTCTGTGATTCCTGCAATCACTAACTCACTGCCAACACCAATCTTGGACTGCGGCGACATTGAATCTTTAAAAAACGATGATCGACAGACGGAAGAATGAAGGCGACGACGGTTGCTCTGTGTCAGCGGCGGAAGGCGAAGTGGTTTTCGAGAGAAAGAGGATTTGAAGTTCGAGTATGTTTATGAAGTCTAAGTTTTTCTATTTATATAAACCTAGAATTGATGATTAGGAGTCTAATTACACTATATCATGCCTTAGATTACGACAGAAATTAAGCGGGTTGCGAAAATGAAGAAATCGAAATAATTCGAAATGCGTTGGGTGATTTCTCGAGTGGAAGTACGGTACTCGAGAGAAGGAACTTTAGTACTCGAGAAGAAGGATCTTAGTACTTGAGTGATTGCCTTACTTCTTGAGAAGAAAGGTCACTACTCGAGTGATGCCACTCGAGTGAAACTACTTGGTTCTCAAGATATAAATGGATTACTCGAGTAGTCAGACATTAGTTCTCGAGTAGTCAGTCCATGTCTCGAGTAGTGAAGTCCACTTAGAGAAATTTCTAACCTTTTTGACTTGTCCTCGATTTCTGAGCCTTGAAATGATTTCACCTTGTCTATCCTTCTTTGTTGAGCATGCCAAGCTCAGTTTTGAAGAAGATGAATTTGGCCTCGTCTAGCGGCTTCGTGAAAATGTCTGCAACTTGCTTATCTGTTGGAACATACTGCAGATCTACGTCCCCTTGCTCCACATGCTCCCGGATGAAGTGATATCGTAGCTCAATGTGCTTTGTCCGGCTGTGCGAGACTGGGTTATTGGCAATTACTATTGCGCTGTAGGAGTCGCAAAACATTGGAATGTCTTTGACCTTCATATTGTAGTCTTCCAACTGATTCTTTAGCCAAAGAAACTGTGCACAACAACTGCCGGCAGAAATATATTATGACTCGGCTGTTGAGATTGCGACACAGTTTTGCTTTTTGCTACTCCATGAAATAAGTCTCCTTCCAAGGAATTGACAAGTCCCGGAAGTGTTTTTTCTGTCATCTTTACTACCTACAAAGTCAGCATCTGAAAAACCAGCTCGCTGTCATTACTTCTTGGGTAGCATAAACCAAGATTTAGTGTACCTTTAAGGTATCTCAAAATCCTATTTGCAGCAGCGTAGTGAGATTCCTTACAGTTCACTTGAAATCTAGCACAGACTCATGTAGAAAACATTATGTCTGGTCTACTGGCAGTAAGGTAGAGCAAGAATCCAACTATGCTTATGTACTTGGTTTAATCAAAAGGTTTCCCTTTCTCATCCTTATTCAGAGACATGGCTGAACCCATTGGAGTCCTCATAGAGGTTGCACTCTCCATTCCGAATTTTTTAATCAACTCCTTGGTGAACTTAGTCTGTGAGATGAAAATTCCATCTTCAGATTGTTTCACCTGAAGTCCTAAGAAATACTTCAGCTCACCCATGCTACTCATTTCAAACTTCCCTTGCATAAGTTTAGAGAACTTCTTGCAAAGGTTGTCGTCTGTAGAACCAAAAATGATGTCGTCGACATAGATTTGCACTAGCAAAATCTTGCCTTTAATTTCCCTAAGAAATAATGTCTTATCTATCTTTCCCCTTGAGAACTTGTTCTCAAGGAGAAAGCTAGATAGCGTTTCATACCAAGCTCGAGGAGCTTGTCTCAAACCGTGCAGCGCTTTAGATAATAGGTAAATGTAATTAGGAGAGTTAGAATCAACGAAACCTGGGGGTTGTTCCACGTACACTTCTTCCTTTATGTCACCATTAAGGAAGACAGACTTCACGTCCATTTGATAGACAGTGAAGCCCTTCAGTGCAGCATATGCTAGGAACAACCTGATTGCCTCCAGTCTTGCCACTGGAGCATATGTCTAATCGAAGCTGATTCCTTCTTCTTGATGATATCCTTTGGCGACGAGTCTGACCTTATTCTTTATAATCGTTCCATCTTCGTCCATCTTGTTCTTGTAGACCCACTTTGTCCCGATGACATTCTTACCTTTGGGTCTTGGAACAAGTTTCCAAACTTTGCATCGCTTGAACTAGTTCAGTTCTTCTTCCATGGCCAAGATCCATGATGCGTCTGAGTTTGCTTCCTCAAACTTTTTTGGTTCAACCTGTGAGAGAAAGCTTAAATATAAATTCTCGTTAGTTGTACCTTTACGAGTTCTGACACCATCTCAGGGATCTCCTATGATTTGGTCCATTGGGCGATCCTTTAGATGTCTGAGCTCTAGAGTCCTTGCATTTGGAACTTCAATCGCTGGAGTGACTTCATCAACTTGGACGATTTCGTCATCTTGATCATCTACCTCTCCAATAGGGGTTGGAGTGGTGATCTTGATGAACTTTTCACCTTCATCTTTATTTGGTTCATCCAAGCTAATTTCTTTCAGCTTTGTACCTGCATCTTCAATGAACACGCTAGAAGAGTTGCTTTGCAGCAAGCTCGTCTCATCAAATACAACATGTATTGATTCTTTTACAACCAGAGTTTTTCTATTAAATATCTTGTATGCCTTACTATGACTACTATAACCTACAAAAATACCTTCAAAACTCTTTTCGCTAAACTTGGTAGTATGATACTTACCATTGTTAAGCACGAAGCATTTACAGCCAAAAATTCTTAAATAGGACACAGTCGGTTTCCTGCCCTTTAGAAATTCGTAAGGTGTCTTATCATGGTTCTTATTTATGAGGGCTCGATTTTGCACGTGACATGCAGTGTTGACGGCTTCAGCCCAGAAGTACTCCGGTAGTGAAGCATCACTCAACATAGTCCTGCAAGCCTCTATGAGTGTTCTATTTCTTCTCTCAGCTACTCCATTATGGTGTGGAGTACGAGGAGAGAAAACTCATGAAAGATACCTAGGCTTTGACAAAATTCTGTCATGGCCCCAGATTTGAATTCAGTTCCATTGTCACTTCTGATCTTGACTACGGAACAATGGTATTCATTCTGGATCTGCCTGACAAAATTTGTAAAAACATCGAAGGTATCTGACTTGTGTTTCAGAAAAAACACCCATACAAAGCGCGAGCAATCATCAACAATAACCAACGTATAATCCTTATCTCCTAAACTTCTAACTTATAGTGGACCAAACAAGTCCATGTAGAGTAGGTGTAAACACCTGTTAGAGTCTTTACCTATAATGCTTTTAAAGGTAGCCCTTGTTTGCTTGCCTTTTACGCATGCATGACAAGGTCTATCTTTGACGTACTTGACATTCGGGGCATCACGTACTAAGTTCAGAGAAAATAATTTATTAATAGTTTTAAATTTAATATGTGTTAATCTCTTATGTCATTGGTCACCAAGAGACGCACTATCTTTTGTTAAAAGGCACACTGGTGTAGAAGAGTCTATACAAATGAAATTTAAACAAAATATATTCCTACTTCGAGTGCCTGATAGAAATGTTTCCATATTGTCAACAGACTTTATCAAGCACTTATCAGCATGGAATTCAACAATGTATCCTTTATGGCAGAGCTGACTTATGCTAATGAGAGTGTGTTCCAATCCTTCAACATAAGCCACATCTGAGAAGGATACACTACCGTTAGTGATCATACCGTAGCCTTTAGTGATTCCTCGGTCTGAACCTCCAAAGATGACCTTTGGTCAGTTCAAAACTGGAGAATAGTTCTGAAGTAGGCTTCTTGTCCCGGTCATGTGCCGAGAGCATTCACTGTCCAAATACCAGATATGCATTTTGGTGGCCTTTGGACATACCTGTAATCATAATCAGTTTGCCTTAGGAACCCAAAAACGTTTGGGTCCTTGGTCTCGTGTTAGAACACTCCCCCTATGAGGATTAGCATTATTAGTGGTCTTTCTCATATTGCCAACTTGAGGAGTTGCAAAATTTCTGGAATTAAACCAGCAGTCGATGGAAAAGTGACAAATTTGGCCACAGCACCAACAGTCACACCTGTTGTATCTTTGTCTTATGTTCTCCTGCTTGACCTTTTGAGATGGTGGTCTAGCAGGGGCAGCATTCCTGAAGGAAGAAGCTTTATGGTGATGGCAATCACATGATTTCTTCTCCTTCAGTGTCTTTTCCACAATGGGCTTTACCTTTGGTGCTTTCTTGATGTTATGACCATGAACAAAAGGGCCATAGTTCTGAAGAGTGATCTCTTCATAAGGTGACTTAAAGACACTTTCACCAAAGTTTCGAGGGCGAGTCCATCCTTGGTACCTTGACTTGGGCTCTACATAAGTAGACATAGTGAAGTGACCGTAAGAGGAGTCAAGATCAAACTTATTAGTCGGAAAGACAACTTTCTGAAATGTGGTCTGATCTTGTTGAGCTTTCCCTTTTGCTTTAGCCAAAGCCTTCTTGGCCGCCTTATTCTTTCGCTGAGCCTTATTCCTCCTAGAAGATTTACTAGGAGCCTCAACATGGCCTAGTCCAGCATCCTTAGTCTGAGCAGAGAACTCAGCAACAAGAGGAAGAACTATCTTGGGCTTAGAGAAACCTTCAACAAGTTTCTTTTCGGCTTCAAGTAACCCTTCCAATCCCTTGATGATTTCATCCTTCAAATCGAGGTGCTTGATAGCCTTATTGAACTCATCAACTGCAGTATCTAAGTCTTCTCTGAGTGAGTCCATCTTAACGACTTCCTCTCTCAGAGAGATTTCTACGGCCTTTAGAAACTTAATCTCTTTTGCCTGAGTTTTCACGACATTTTGACATTTGTCGTAGGCCTTGATCAACTCCTTATACTGGGTCATGAGTTCAGACTCATCTTCAGAAGAGCTATCCTCATGATCATGATCAGAGACATCAGATTCTGAAAGAGGAGTGTGAGAGTTTACCTTCCCAGTGAACTGGGGCTCTTGTTCATCATCTGTCTGAGCCATAAGCCCAAAGTAGGCTTCTTCTTTTTCACTCGACTCAGATGAGTCAGATTCACTAAGAGTTTTGCCCTTCTTGGCTATTAGGCTCTTCTCCGTCCTCTTCTTATTGTATGAGGATTTCTTTTCTTCTCTCTTTCCACTCTCCTTCTTCTTGTGGGGGCAATCAGCAATGACATGACCTGGCTTATTTCAATAGTAACAAACGATGTCAGTCGAAATATGTTTATTAGGTTTAGAACCATACCTGTCATGGCTGCTTGAGCCTTTTCTGTGTTGATCACCATCATGTCGTGATCTTCTATAGGAGACATCCTTGCCTTTCCATTGCTTCTTCTTGTTCAAGAATTTCTTGAACTGTCATGAGAGTAGAGAGAACTCTCCATAAGATAGCTCTGAGCCTGAAGTGCTTGGCTCAAATGACTCCTCTTCACTTTCTTCTTATGCTGGGGCAGGAGAGGTAGCCTTTGACTTCCTTAAGGTGTCTGCCTTTAGAGCAACAAACTTCTCCTTGGATGCAGACTGCTCTTCTCTTCTTCTGTTTTCCTTGTGTTGAGTTGAAGCTCATATGACATTAGCTTTTCGAAGAGATTCTGAGGGTTTGTCTCAGCTAGCTTTCCAAATTCTCGGATAGCACATACCTTGTTATCCCATTTCTTGGTTAGGGATCTTAGGAACTTATCATTCAGTTCTCCATTTGTGGAGACTCGACCATAGACTCTGAGGCCGTTGACTATCTTGAAGAAATTCTCAAAGGTGTCAGCAATGGTCTCCTTGTGTCCTTGTCGGAAGGCTTCATATTTCTGATTCAAAAGGGATCTTCTGTCATCCCTAACTTCTTATGTGCCTTCCATCAAAGTGATGAGGGACTGCCACATCTCCTTAGCAGACTGACAGTGAATCAGGTTCTGTAGCATTGAGTCATCGACTACACTTGCTATTATATTCTTAGCCTTCTTATCTAAAGACATAAGTGCAATCTCGTCTTTGTCTAGATCCATTAATTTCTTTGGAACTTTCTTTGTTGGATCTATTGTGGAGACGGTCATGGGAATGTAAGGACCTTCTTCAATGATCATGAAGATCCTAGGATCCACAGCTTCCATGAAAAATCTGATTATTTCTTTCCACATGGGAAAGTTATTCTTGGTGCACAAAAGCTTGGCAAAATCTTTAGCCTTGTCCATGCTTGGAAAACCTCAAGAGACAACTAGGGACGGATCTGATCAAGGTGTTAACTTTTTAGTGATCAACCTTCTTCTGATACCAATTGAAAAAGATTAGTTGTCTACCTAAATCACCTAGAGGAGGGTGAATAGGTGAGTCGTGCGTCTTTTTACAGAATAAAAAATTTAATGATCTATGCACATAAATCTACCAAGCAATCACAGACGACAAAAGATTTATAGTGGTTCCCCAACTTTGGGAACATCCACTTTCCCTCACCGATCTAGTAAAGCACTAGACTCGGCTACTCCACTATCTCGGATTGCAAACCAATCCTACGCCTCGGAACAAAATTCCTACAAACTCGATCCAAACGGATCTACACTCGGAAGATAAAACTTCCTACAACTCGGAGAAAAATCTCCTACAAGAATTAAATTAAGAGTAATGAAAATACAAACAATAATCCTCAAATCTTGAATCCGTCGGCCTAGATCTTTTTTCTTTGAACTGCAGCTTTATCAGAAAAGTTGAAGAAGAACTCGGAAAGAATTAGATCTGAAAATTTCCTTTGACTTCACCCGATCTGAGAGGTGATGAAGAACGAACAATAATCTCGATCTGGAAGTCAATCTTGATCTGAATCTTTTGATCGAAAACCCTAGCACTTGCACGAAGAAGATCGGCGGCGGTGGCTTCTGTTTTTGGAGAGAGAGAACGAGATTAAGAAAATACTTAGAATAATAATTTTCGGCTTACTTAGGGTTAGTCGGTTTGACCAGACCTTATATAAGATCTCCCTAACGGTCATAATTATCCTTAATGACGTACATGTGGACCAATCACGTCATGTCATTTGAAAATCCCGTCAAATCTGGACTTAGCGAAATTTCTGCAAAACTGAACTACATTTCTCGAGTGAAGTAGAACTACTCGAGTAGTGAAGCTTTTAAGTTACTCGAGAGGAATGAAGCATTACTCGAGTACAAGACTGGCTCTCGAGAAATCTACTCGAGAAGAAGTTTAACAGAAATACTCAAGACGGATAAAATCATTACTCGAGAGGAATGGAGTTACTCGAGAACTGGGAATCCACTCGAGAAGTAGAATAAGACTTCTCGAGAACAAAGACTTAGAAAATTTTCTGGGTCTAAAAGATTGTTACTCGAGAACTAGAACCGATTACTCGAGACATACTATCAACTACTCGAGTACTAGATGATTACTCGAGTACTATACTTAGAAATTTTTTGGGTTAAAATCCTGAACACTCGAGAGGTAGAGGCAAAGTCCACTCGAGTACTAGACCTGGTTACTCGAGAACTAGAATAGTACTACTCGAGAACTAATTCCTGTACTCGAGTACTAAGCTGACTTCTCGAGTGCTTCTACTTCTTCTACTCGAGTACTAAGCCGACTTCTCGAGTAAAAGACTTAGAAAATTTCTTACTTTAGAAAATTTTTCTTCTTGAATCCAATCATCACCAACTCTTCATTCATTAGTCTAAGTGCTTGAATATTAAGTGTATCCCAATAGAGAGACTACACATGAGTCAACACCTTGGATCACACAATGAGGGATTACATTGTATGATCCTGTGTTTATGACCCATTATAGGCTGACATTGGTCTACACTTAGCAATAGAAACTATAAACACATAACTAAAATAGAAGATCAAATACAACTTAATTCATCTTAGTTCAAGGGTGACTTCATGCAAATCTTGGTTATTGTAGATGCAATACCCAACACAATCTTCCACCTAGGAATTGGCATGTACCTTTGGTACTTTTCCCGTCTTCCTTGAAGCCTGCAAAGTCTGCATCTGAAAAACCTATTAGCAGAAAATCTCTATTCCTAAGGTACCATTGACCAAGATCTGGTATTCCCTTAAGATATCTTTAAATTCTCCTTGTAGTAGAATAATGAGACTCTTTAGGGCATGTCTTGTATCTAGCACAGACACATGTAGCATACATGATGTCAGGCCTACTTACAATCAAGTATAATAAGGAGCCAATTATCCCTTTATACAAAGACTCATCAACAGGTTTCCCTGCCTCATCTTTGCCTATAGGCATACTTGACCCCATTGGAGTTTTCATGGTGGAGGCAGTCTCCATGCCATATTTTTTAATCAACTCCCTGGTGAACTTAGACTGGGATTTGGACAGGCATTCATCAGTCTGTCTTACTTGGAGTCCCAAGAAGAACTTTAGCTCACCAATGCTGCTTATCTCAAACTTTCCTTGCATAAGTTTGGCAAACTTACTGCAAAGGTTATTCTCAGTAGATCCAAAGATTATGTCATCAACATATATCTAGACTAGGATGATCTTGCCCTTTGATTCCCTCAGGAATAGGGTCATGTCTATTTTCCCCTTGAGAATTTGTTCTCAATGAGGAAAGTAGACAATGTCTCATACCATGCTCTAGGAGCTTGTTTCAACCCATATAGAGCTTTCTTAAGACTATAAACATGATTAGGAAAGTGAGGATCTACAAAAACTGATGCCTGATCAACATATACTTCCTCTTTTAGATCTCCATTCAGGAATGTTGACTTGACATCCATCTGGAAGACGTTGAATTCTTTATAGGCTGTATTGGCAAGGAATAGTCTTATTGCTTCCAGCCTTGCTACTGGGGCAAAGGTCTAGTCAAAGTCTATTCCTTCTTCCTACATGTAGCCTTTTACCACCAATCTGGCCTTATTCTTGACAATAATCCCACTTTCATCTAACTTATTCATGTAGATCCACTTAGTCCCTATGACATTATATCCCTTAGGTCTGGGAACCAGTTTCCAGACTTTGCATCTCTTGAATTGGTCAGCTCTTCCTGCATAGCACCAATCCAGTATGAGTCTTGGATAGTCTCTTCAAACTTCTTTGGTTCCATTTGAGACAGGAAGCCTGAACATAGTGCTGAGTTCAAGCTCTTGCTTCTGGTTATTACACCATGACTTGCATCACCAATGATTTGGTGAGCTGGATGGTCTCTTAAATGTCTCATAGCTAGAGGCAATCTTTCTTCAGCTTGATGTTCTTCATTTCTTTCAGCTTACTTGAGAGGACTTAGCGCAACCACTCGCACCAAAAGCCCAGACTGATGGAGGACGGCGCCACTAATCTTTATATCAAAGGTCCTCAGGCGGATCCACGGGGCAGCCAGTTAATCCATTACCGCATAGCACCGCAATGCGGGGGCGATTCCGGACCCGCAAGCCCCAACAATCCCCCCGGAAATGACCCCGGGGTTTCGAACCCGCGACCCCCTCTGATACCACTTGAGAGGACTTAGCGCAACCACTCGCACCAAAAGCCTGGACTGATGGAGGACGGCGCCACTAATCTTTATATCAAAGGTCCTCGGGCGGATCCACGGGGCAGCCAGTTAAGCCATTACCACATAGTGCCGCAACGCGGGGGCGATTCCAGACCCGTAAGCCCCAACAATCCCCCCGGAAACGACCCCGGGGTTTCGAACCCACGACCCCCTCTGATACCACTTGAAAGGACTTAGCGCAATCACTCGCACCAAAAGCCCGGACTGATGGAGGACGGCGCCACAAATCTTTATATCAAAGGTCCTCGGGCGGATCCATGGGGCAGCCAGTTAAGCCATTACCGCATAGCGCCGCAACGCGGGGGCGATTCCGGACCCGCAAGCCCCAACAATCCCCCCGGAAACAACCCCGGGGTTTCGAACCCGCGACCCCCTCTCTTACCACTTGAGAGGACTTAGTGCAACCACTCGCACCAAAAGCCCGGACTGATGGAGGACGGCGACACTAATCTTTATATCAAAGGTCCTCGGGCGGATCCACGGGGCAGCCAGTTAAGCCATTACCGCATAGCGCCGCAACGCGGGGGCGATTCTGGACCCGCAAACCCCCAACATTACTGATCCTCAATGTCTTCAGCTGGTTGTTCTTCATTCTCAGCTTGTAAGTCTTGAGCTCCCCCTGGACAGTATCCATCATCTTCAATCTCTTAGCCTGCTGGTTTATCTTCCCTGATGGTCAGATTGTTCATCTTATCCTTTAAACCCGCAGGACTAGAAGAAGTACTTGGCAACTCACAGTTAATTAACTTAGACTCATCAAAGACAACATGGATAGATTCTTCTACAACTTGTGTAGTCAAGTTATAGATCTTATATGCCATACTATTGTTGCTGTACCCGACAAATATCCCTTCTTGGGACTTGACAGCAAACTTAGTCAAATGAGACTTACCAATGTTAAGTACATAACAATTGCTACCAAAAATCCTAAAATAGGATAAATTAGGTTTTCTTCCTTTCAGAATCTCATAGGGAGTCTTTTTGTGGCTTTTGGTGATGGAAGCTCTATTGAGAACATGACAAGCAGTATTTACTACCTCAGCCCAGAAATATTTTGGGAGAGAAGTGTCATTTAACAAGGTCCTATCTACCTCAATTAGAGTTCTGTTCTTCCTTTCAGCAATTCCATTTTGCTAGGGAGTTCTAGGTGAAGAGAATTCTTGATGAATCCCAAGCCCTTCACAGAACTTTGTCATGCATTCAGACTAAAACTCAGTCACATGGTCACTTTTGATCTTGACCACAGAACTATGAAATTCATTCTAAATTTGCTTGACAAAAGTCTAGAAGATATTTAGGGTTTTAGATTTTCTCTTTAGGAAGAATACCCAAGCAAACCTGGAAAACTCATCAACCACCACAAGGGTATAGACTTTCCTACCTAGACTATGAACTGGAATAGGACCAAATAGATCCATATGCAGGAGGTATAAATACCTTACTAAGTCTTTGGTATCAAGACTTTGGAAGGAAGACCTGGTCTGCTTGCCCTTTTGACAAGCTGAGCAGATTCCCTCCTTAATGCACTTAACCTTAGGACCATTCCTCACCAACTCTTCACTAAAGAGTCTATATGTGGTCTTGTAGTTCAGTTGAGCTAGCCTCTTGTGCCATTGGACACACTGTGAAACTTTCTAATCTGCAACTAGACATATATGAGTGTCCTCACTCTCACACTCAAAGTCTAGACAGTAAACATTTTCTCTCTTAGTGCTTGTCAAGATAACCTCTTGGTCACTTGACCTTCTAATTTGACACTCATCCTTGAGGAAAGAAATGTCATAGCCAAGATCACATAGTTGACTTATGCTTATAAGATTATGTTTCAAACCTTTCACATAAGCTACTTGTGTGATAATTACTATATCATTAGTTATTTTACCCAAACCTTTAGTTACCCTTTTTTCTGAGCCCCCAAAGAAAACTTTGGGACCATTCTCAATAGGAGTGTATTCATTTAGCATGCTCCTTATTCCAGTCATGTGCCTGGAACATCCACTATCCAAGTACCATGTATGGGGTATGACCACTTGGACTTACCTGCAACAAATATATTATCTAACCTTAGGACCCCAAATTTTATTGGGTCCTAGGTGCAAGTTAGACTTAAACTGAATATGCCTACCTGTAGTTCTTCTGATAGGTAAGCCACCATTACTTCTCTAGACACTCTCATTGTGCCAACAATCAATGACATATTGGCCCACTTTGCCACAACACCAGCACTCATGCACATTATACCTTCTTTTAAGAACTGGCTTAACAACAATGTTGTTTGCAGCTCTTAAACTAGCTGGTACATCAGCTCTTTTCTTAAGTCTTTCAACCAAGACTTGCTTAGGGACTTGTCTGGCAGTAGAAGTACTTGGGATATCTTGAACCCTATTTGCAGCTGCCTTCTTTTCAAAATACATACTCTTGATATCTTCAGATATTCCTAAGTTTGCTTTGCTAACAGACTTTCCCTTAGCTTGATAATGGACTGGCAAACTTTGTGAGTCAGCTGCTACCTTGTCCTTGAGTGTTGGGGCCGGTACACCAAACACAAATGGTCCATTATGGGCCATTTGGGTTTTCTCATGGACTGCCCAATAGGCACTAGCACCCTTTCCATTTATACTGCCTTGCTCATAGTGACCATAAATACTATCATGGTCATACCTGTTAGAAGGTTGAACCACTTTTTTAAAAGAAATTGGAGGCTTGGAAGCAAGTGGTTGAACTGGAGCTTTGCCTTTCCTGTTGGAATTGGCAGCTCTTGTTCTTCCTTGGAAACCTAATCCCTTCTTACCCTTTTGGGAAGAGAAGGAATCTATCAAAGGTAACAAAGAATTAGGTTTTGAGAACTTGGCCACTATCTCCCTCTCCTTTTGGAGTCTACTTTCAAGATTTCTAATGTGGTTATTCTTGAAAGTAATGGTATCCATCTGAATAACAGTTGTGTTCTTAAATTTACTAATCTCTTTTAACTTCAGATCCATCACTTTTGCTGAGTCTGAAGCAGCCAACTTCAGAGTGGCATTCTCCTTTGCCAGCTATTTGGCTAGGAGCCTGCTTTCCTTAAAGGCTTGCAGGAGCTCTCCATAATCATCAATCTGGGCTAGTAACATAATCTGACACTGAAGGTGAAGATTGTACCTTACTAGGACCAGACTGCTCCTGGATGTGTCCATCCTTAGCTATGGACATCAGTCTTATGCATTGGCTGTCTTCTTCTTTATTGATATCATCAAGCAACTGCAAGAATTTTGTTTCTACAGAATCTTCCTCAGTTGAGAACAACCCAATGTAGGCCTCAACAACCTCTTCATTTTCTGACTCTGATGAAGAAGAGTCAGTCCAGATTTTCTACTTCTTGGCCACAAAGGATTTCTCCTTCTTGCTTTTATGCTGGTGTTTCTTTTTTCTCACCAGACTCCTTTCTTTTGACAGGACAGTCTGCTATAACAGGTCCTGACTTGCTGCAATAATAACAAACAATTTTAGTAGAAGTTTGTTTAACAAGTTTAGAACCATACCTTTCCTTTTTAGAGGTTTTATTCTTTCCCTTATAATAGTCATCCTTGGAGTAAGAAGAAGAGGATGACCTGCTCCTCCAGTTCTTTTTCTCTAGAAACCTCTGGAATTGTCTAGAAAAGACAGTAAAATCATCATCAGAGTTTTGGCAATCTGATGTGCTTGTGTTTGAACTTTCTGAATCAGTATCAATAACTTTTTTGGGAGGAGAAGGAGTCTTTCTCCTGCCCTTCCTTGTAGCTTCAACTTTGAAAGCCATAGACTTATCTTTAGCAAAAGACATGCTGCTCTTCTCCTCTTCCTTTCTAGCAGTTAGCTGCATTTCATAAGACATCAATTTTCCAAACAAGGTTGGTGGAGGAGTATCTGCAAGTCTAGCCACTTATCTGATGGCACAGACCTTGGTATCCCAGTCCTTGGTTAATGATCTGAGAAACTTGTCATTCAATTCATAAGTGCTGAAGACTCTTCCATAATTCATCAGCTCATTGATAATTCTGAAGAACTTTTCATAGCACATAGCTATGTTATCTATCTTGGCTTGTCTGAAGCTTTCATACTCTTGATTGAGCATAGACTTCCTATCCTCTCTTACTTCTTCTGTCCCCTCCATGTAGACAATCAAAGTGTCCCACATTTCCTTTGAGGTTTTGCAGTGGACCAAATTCTGAAAGGTAGCATCTTCTATGGCACTAACAATTATGTTCTGTGCCCTCTTATCCAAAGTTGCTAAGATGATCTCATCTTTTTTCATCTTAGAATAACTCTTTGGAGTCTGTAGATTTGCATCAAGAACTGATGTCTTCATTGGGATGAAAGGACCTTCTAGAGCTGTGATGTAGATTCTAGGATCAGATGCTTCCACGAATAATCTGACCCTCTCTTTCCATATCCCAAATGTTTATTTTCTATAAATGGGAAGTTTCATGGATCCAAGTTCTTTGTGATTTTCACCTGAACCCATCTTGGCTATCTTATTACTTCCTTGGAGATATACTCAGACTGTTAAGTCTAATTTTGAGTAACATCCCTCTGATACCACTTGAAAGAATTGGTTTCAAGAATGTCTAAACACCTAGATGGGGGGGGGGGGTGAATAGGTTCAATTCCAATTCACTTAGGCAGTTAATAAACTAATCACAACACAACTATAAATTCTACAGCTACCACAACAAACAATAATATAACCACAACATACACACAGATTTATAATGGTTCCCCAAATGATGGGTACATCCACTTTCCCCCTTCGCCTATCTAACAGTACACTAGATTCAGCCAAACTTTCTTCCACCTTCTCAGATCCTCAGATCTTACAACTAAGAGCCCAAAATTGTTCCTACAGCTCAGACTTCAATAAGTCCTATAACTCAGGCTCTTCACAAGAACCCTCTCTCAGAGTGAATCCACACTCCTACAACTCAGGCAATCAAGCCCTACCTCAGCCCTTATCACCAGGCCTACAACTCAGAGAACTTAATCTCCTACCTCAGGCAAACAACCCTACCTCAGCCTTAATAGTTACAGGCTTACAACTCATAGATTGAAATCTCTTACACTCAGATCTAAAAATAGATCTTACAGAAAATTGATTAAAGAGTTTATTTCTTCGTTCACCAAGATAGAGAGAGAGAGGGGTGAGGGAATCTTGATCAGATCTTGATGGATTTGCTTTCTCCTAACCTTTGTTGTAATGAATCTGATTCAACCTAACTTAGCTTATTCAAAGCTTCTTGAAAGAGAGAACCTAGGTTGAATCTTCTTGAGAAGTTGGTGTAGATCCAGCTTCTTCCTCCTTACAGAATTAAATCTGCAAACACTGACAGATCTGATGAGATGCTATCTACTTCTCTGATTTTGAATCAGAATCTCCTTGTTGTATAGAATTCTGTGAATTCTTCTTGGAGTGATTTCTCCTTCTTCTTATTTTCCCTTTCTTCAATTTTCCTATTCATTCTGTAATAGATCAGCTCTTTTTATAGATCTCATCAGAGGCAACCGGCTGATCCGGTAGTTAACTGACATCTGACAGTTCTGACATATCTAACAACCTTGACGATTCCGACAGATGTCAAGTCTTCAGTCTTGAGATCTGGCACTTAGAGTTATTTAACTCAGCTGAATGTGTCGAAATATAAGTATAGTATGTGTCGACATTGATGAAGTATGTGTCGACATAATTTCCAGGGTTTCGACACAACTCCTTTGATGTTGTCGACAAACTTCAGAAACTATTGGCACAGCTCTTTAATCAGTCTCGACACAGCCTTTGTAGAATGTGTCGACACAAGTCCCGTGTGTCGACACAGCTTCTCCATTTATAACTGATATTGACCCAAGTCCTTGGTGTCAACACAGTTCTTCTACAAATGTCAGCACTTCAAGTCTAAGTGTGTGGACACTAGTCCTGAATGTCGACACAGATGTTGTCGACTCAAATTCTGTGTGTCGACACAAGTCCTGTGTGTCGACACAACCTTGCTTCTAGTCTCGACGCTGCTCCTTCAAAGGTGTCGACACATTATAAGTGTCTTGACACTTTTGTACTTAAAATATTTTCTGCATTCTTTAGCCTGCACAAGTAAACTCAATATACCATCAAATATAAATTGATGTATATAATTGAGTTAAGTGAGGCTTCTCCAAATCTGGTACACAATTTTCAATGTACCTAACACAAGGAGGGATCAGAGTGATCCACGGAGGGATGGGAGTATAGGATGCCCCACCATGTACCGTCGGAGCGTTCCTTCAATGTCTCTAACTCCACACCCCCCCGAGGATAAAATAACCTTCTAAAGGAAGGATATGCCGGATCATAAGGATCTATTTTGTGACACGCTTGTGATCCAGGCCCCGATCAAAAATTTTACTATCTCTCGAATCCTCATTGATAATGGGAGCTCGGTCAATGTCGTCTTCAAAAAGGCGTTCGATACCATGAAGGTAGAGGCCAAGAGGGTTTTGGCCTCAGATGGTCCTCTCTTCGGATTCTTTGGAGAGAGGAAGGAGGTATAAGGAGGAGTGGGCCTCCATGTTATCTTGGGAGGGGAGTCCAGAAACTGTTGGTTTGTCATTGTAGACGCCCCCAGCAGCTACAACGCAATCTTCTGACGAGCCCTCATTAGTGCCTTCCGTTGTATGCCCTCGTCCTTCCATTAGTGCTTAAAGTTCAACTCTGAGGGCATCCAGGTCCGGGTCTAAGGAGACCCCAAGGAGCCAAGGGAGTGCTATGTCACAACAGTCAATACCATCTCCTGTCAGGTGGAAGCCGAGGAAATGGAGAGGAGGATGGAGGAAGTGTCCTAGCAGGAGGCCGAAGGGGAAGCAGAAGCATTGGGGTCAGGGGGTGTCGTCTCCGAGATATGGAGGGCAAGACCCTAAGTCACACCTGTGGTGGTGATGACCTGAAGTGCTTTTATCCTTAACCATGTAGGTAATATCTTTTTAATATGAAGCTTCTTGATATTCCAGTTTTCCTCTACAATGATTAACACAAATGGGTGAAGTGTTCACCGAGTAAACCCCGAGCGAATCCCGCTGTCAGGCTCTCACTAGCTGGCAGGGCTGGAAGTCACTCAGTGGAGTTGGAAATGTTAGGCCCCCAGATGGTCCCGTTTACTGAGCTCTCATAAGCCGGCAGGACCGGTTGACATCTTGGAGAGGGGTTTGACATGTTGATCCCGAGTAGATCCAGCTGTCAGGCTCTCACTAGTTGGCAAGGATGGAATTCACTGGGAGGATTTGGAAATGTTAGGCCCCCAGATGGTCCCGCTGACCGTGCTCTCATAAGCCGGCAGTACCGGTTGACATCTTGGAGATGGGTTTGACATGTTGATCCCAAGCAAATCCAACTACAAGGCTCTCACTAGCTGGCATGGCTGGAAGTCACTCGGAGGAGTTGGAAATGTTAGGCCCCCAAATGGTCCCGCTGACCGGGCTCTTACAAGCCGGTAGGACCGGTTGATATCTTGGAGAGGGGTTTGGCATGTTGACCCTAAGCAAATCCCGCTGCCAGGCTATCAGTAGTTGGCAGGGCTAGAAGTCTCTCGGTGGAGTTGGAAATGTTAGGCGTCCATATAGTCCCGCTGATCGGCCTCTCACAAGCTGGTAGGACCGGTTGACATCTTGGAGAGGGGTTTGCCATGTTGACCCCGAGCAAATCCCACTGCCAGGCTCTCACTAGTTGGCAGAGCTGGAAGTTAGTTGGTGGAGTTGGAAATGTTAGGCCCCTAGATGGTCCCGCTGACCGGGCTCTCACAAGCCAGCAGGACCGATTGACATCTTGGAGAGGGGTTTGGCATGTTGACCAAGAGCAAATCCTGCTATCAGGCTTTCACTAGCTGACAGGGCTAGAAGTCACTCGGTGGAGTTGGAAATGTTTGGCTCCCAGATGGTCCCGCTGATCGGGCTCTCATAAGCCGGCAGGATTGGTTGACATCTTAGAGAGGGGTTTGACATGTTGATCCCGACCAGATCCAGCTATCAAGCTCTCACTACTTGGAAGGGCTAGAAGTCACTCAAAGGAGTTGGAAATGTTAGGCCCCTAGATGGTCCCGCTGAATGGGCTCTCATAAGCCGGCATGACCATTTGAAATCTTGGAGAGGGGTTTGATATGTTGATCCCGAGTAGATCCAGCTATCAGGCTCTCACTAGCTGGCATGGCTGGAAGTCACTCGGAGGAGTTGGAAATGTTAGGCTCCCAGATAATCCCGCTGACTGGGCTCTCACAAGTCGGCAGGACCGGTTGATATCTTGGAGAGGGGTTTGACATGTTGATCCCGAGCAGATCCCGCTGACCAGACTACCATTAGCTGGCGGTGCTGAAAGTCGCTCAGTGGAGTTTGGAAAGTTAACCTCAAGATGGTTCCACTGACCGGCCTCTCACTAGCCAGCAGGTCAGGTAGACCTCTTGGAAAAAGCTTTGATAAGTCCAGTATAAGCTCCAAACCTGCTGTAAGGCTCTCATCAAGCCGGTGTTGGCACTCGGTGTTTGGCCAAAGAAAAGGTTCGATTGATACTCATCTCACACCGTCAGGCTCATATCAGCTGGCAGAGAAAAGAGGGGAGGTGAAAATTCCTAACAGATCGCCAGAGAAGGAGGTGAGAAGCAAATATCCAAGGGGAAAGGATTGAGGGCGAGTTGGGTCACACACCCCAGGTGTTCGCTTGGCATGCATCTAGCCCGGCACCCGCAAGGCGACCAAGTTCGCGAGCACTCAGGCTACGCCGCGACCTCATGAGTCCCGACTCACTTAAAGCTGGGTAGCCCGGGCACGAGTCGAGCCAGGTCGGCCCCTTTTATCTCGTGAGCGACGTAAGGAGAGTCTCTTGATAAGGGAGGCGGATCGCCACTCACCGGTCGGCTACCTAAGATCCCGACATTCCTTAAGCTAAGTACTTAAGGAATGTGCGATCTCACTAATGAAATACAGGCCCGGAGGCAATGAGTGGAAGGGTTGAGCCGGTCCCGAGTATGAAGAAGAAAGGGAAAGAGAAACAAATCATCCCGCATTTACATTGCAACAATAATAAAAATACATACATCACAAAGAAGAAAGGCTCGGCGCAGGGGTTCAGCGAGGTGAGCCCTCGGGCGATGAGCTCTCCTAAAGAGGTTGGTAGGACCTATCGCCCGGCTTAGGTACCAGAAGGAATAGCTATGGTACCACCTCGCTCGCCGAAAGCCCCGTGCTTTCGCTCGTGACAAGGCCATCCCACTGCATAGTTTGGAGCGTGAACTTCGTAGCCTTGGCAGCATTCTTTTGCATCATCTCCTCAAGCTCATACTCAGAATAGTGGGCGAGCTGACAGCTACTGCTGGAGGGAGGCGGAGGAGCTACAACTTCCAATTCTTGCACCCGCGCCAGAAACGCCTCATTCTCCTTCTCTAGGGTGGCGATTTGGAAACCAAGGCTCTTAGCCATTGTCGCATCCTACGAGAAGAAATAATAGGAATATAAGAAAAGTGGAAGACCCCTTAAGGCATTTTGTGCAAGTTATGAGACTTACCACCCCCTAGGTATCCGACGAGAGCGGCATCGACCGCATCCGCCTGCATCTTCTGGTGCTCCGCTTCCTCCTGAGCAAGATAGCGTGACTCTTCCTTGTCCTCGACGAGCTTTTTGAGCAAGATGGAGTTCCAAACCAACTGCATGCACCGCCTACCCACCATGTGAGCCACCTCCAGGCCACGGAGTTGGGCCCGCGCGTTCTCGTGCACGAGAACTCGCATGGCATGCTCATCAAAAATCACGGCGTCCTCTCGCGTATAGAGTCCGAAAGACAAGGCATAAGCCGCCCCGCTGATTGTTTCCTGCTCCAACCAGCTCGACATCAGGGTTTTGATAGAGGCCTGGTTCACCTCCTTGTCCCACTAAAAGAGGGGCTGGCTGAGCTCGTCCAAGGGCCGCTCGCCATAGCCAAAGTTACGGTGCCCCCTCGGCACCGGCGTCTGCACTCGCGGCCTGGAGGTGTCGACCGCCTCGCTAGGAGGGCCAGGTCAAAACGCTCGGGGTGGCGGGCTCTTTAGTTTGTTGGCCCGCCGGAGCCTTGCCTTTCTCCCGGGTTACAGGAGGTGCGCCGCCCACGACCTTCGGCTTTTTGGGTGGCGGCGGTGGGAGAGGCTGTTTGCGGGTGGCCCGCTTTTGGGTAGCGAGGGTCGGGGCCTCACGATGCGTGACACCTGCCGCCTCGACATGGGCGAGTGCGTTGGAGGCTGCTCACACTCTCGTAAGGAGGGTGAATGGGAATGTCCCGCTCGCCTGCAGAAGGAGGGTTATATAGCAAAGAAAAAAGAATGGGCTAAGTAAAAAGGGGCAAAGCGCGGGTAAGCTTACCTCCCTCGGGCGGGACGGGGGCAAGGCTATCCACATTCCTGCAAAGGAACGCGACTTCAAAGTTCTTCCCTTGGAAGAATCCGCACAACTCGGCATCGTGGCCCCCCAAGCTGGGGAAGCAGTAGCTCGCCTCTTTGAGTTGTACCAGCGAGAAAGGAACATTGTCGAAGTCGCCATTGACGAAGACAAACTTTCTGAGCCAATTGTGGCTCTTGTTCACCATCTTCTGCACCTTGACGTGAGTGTTGGAGAAATAGGCGGTGCCACCCTTATTCGCGCGGAAGGAGAACAACTTGCGGAAAACCACAAGACTGAACTCGATTCGCTCCTCCCGCAGGAAGCAAGCTGTTGGGTATTGTATCCACAATAACCCTGATTTAAAGAAGGGTCCAGTCAAGCTAAGATGAATTGAGGTTGTATTTGATATTGCTTTTTAGTTATGTACGTGCAGGTTTACAATGCCAAGTACACACCAATGTCAGGTTACAGTGAGTCGGTAAACACAGGACTGCACAATGTAATCCCTCATTGTGTAGGCCAATGTGTTGACTCACGTGTAATCTCTCTATTGTGGTGTACTTCTATCCCAAGTACAGGATAAGGATCAAGGAAGGTCAAAGAACAGGAGTCAGAAACGTAGTATTTTACCTAAGTAAAATTCGGCGAGTATGGTTAAACATACACGTCGAATTCGTTGAGTATCGTCGTTGATACACGCCGAATTCGTCGAGTATACTTACCAATATCCGTCGAATTCGTCATATATACTTAGGGTAAAGTATTTGGACACGTGAGAAATCTATCAAGTAAAATTCGCCGAGTATCGTTGTGCATACTCATCGAATTCGTCGAATGTATCTAACGATACTCGCCGAATTCGTCGAATATGCTAAGTGATACATGCCGAATCCATCGGGTCCAGTCGACACTACTTCTCTAGATTTTTCCAAGTCTAATTTGTTGAATATCAAAGCGTTGAGTGCGTTGAGTTTACTCGACGATATTTGATGAATGCTGCCCGACGTTGAGTGAGCAAAAGCGTTTAAGTGTAATGGCGTTGAGAGCGTCGAGTCTGTTGACCGATACTCGACGAATTCGTCGAGTATGCTAGTTGATACTCGACGAATTCGTCGAGTATCACTCCTCACTATAACGTTGAGTGACCATTCGACCTGTTATATTTTATCTAAGTCTTTTTCGTCGTATATCAAGATGTATTTGACTAGTATCATTATGATACTCGACGATACTCGACGAATTTGACTTATGTTATTTTTCCGAAAATTTCTTCCTCCTATCACGGGTTCGGTCGACCATGTACAGTGTTTTTAAGTTTTTTTTGGAAATATTTTATAGCCGTTTCATTTCGAATCACTCTATAAATACCTAGAGTAATTTCGAAATGATCACGGATCTTAAAAACCTAATCGCTCTTTTGATTTTCAAGAACTTCTCGAAATAACAATCGCCGACCCCACGCTCAGGTTTTCGCGATTTGCTCCCGATCAGCCGCGACATCGAGCAATATTCTTCTTCTACGACATCATCGACTGGAACGATTCTTCCTTCAAGATTCTTTCTACTCCAGTCCAAATCGGTTGAAGATTCAAGATCCAAATTTCAAGATTCAAAGATTTCAAGTTTTCCGAGTTCTCCAAGATTCAATTTCCAACCTTCAAAGAACGTCGGATAAAGATTGGAATCATGTGTTGTTGTTATTTTCTTTTGAATATTCTAGGAGATTTTTCTCCGAGTTTTGTAAATCCGTTTGTGGATCGAGAGTGTAGATCCAGTTGTGGATCGAGTGTGTAGATCCGATTTGCGGATCGAGTTGTAAGAGAGTTTGTTCTACGAGTGGTAGGAGCTTCGTCTCTGAGGTATTGGAGTTGCGACTCCGAGGTGTAAGATTAGACGAAATCTGAGTTTGGTGAAGTAGCCGAATCTGCCCTTCGTAGGAGATAAGTGAGGTGGGACAGTGAACGTAGCCAGCTCGGAGAATCACTATAAAATCTATGCGTTTGTGTGCTTGTTATTTACGATTATTTTTATTCCGCAAAAAGACGCAAGCATCACCTATTCACCCCCCTCTAGGTGATTTAGGTAGATGCTAGATACTTTCACAAGCAAACCCGACTACGGCGGCCACCAAATTGGAGGTCATCTAGCCGAGGACGACACCAAAATACTTCAGTATCTACCTGACCTTCGGCCATAGGGGAATCCAGAGGCCCGCGCCAAAATAAGCGATGGGTATGGCAAGTTCCCCATCAAAAAGATCATTAATCTTCTCCTGCTCTCCAGGTCGCCTATCCTCAAAGCCAGGAGGGATGAAGTCACCGATCACATCAAGAAATTCAATTTCGATAGTGCTAGCAAAGGAGGAGTGGTTGGAGAAGGTCTAGGCGCACTTGCTTCGCCCATCAACATCACCGACATTGCTTCCCATCTCGCAGTCAGATCGCCGAGCGGGACGCTGTAGTTCTCGCAAAAAGCGGGTGGGCTGGGAGTCGCGGGAAGTAGAAAAAGAGCAGAAGGATTTAAATGCGGTGGATGAGAAGGAGATCCAAGGCATATTTATTGGAAAAGAAAGGGCGTGAAAACGTCCCATCAGCGTAAAATGTGCGGATAGCAAAAATAAACCCTGACGCTTCAACTTTCGAGCCCGTCGCTGACTCCCGCTTACTCTTCATGACCTTGTTAGAGTGATGCGCATCCGACCAATAGGCGAGCAGGCCGCGCTGACTCGTGTCCGCCCAAATGGCGGACGAGCCACGCTGGCTCGCGTCCGGCAGAGAGGCGAGCAGGCCCAATAGACTCACCCCCGCCTAAGTAGGGGGTAGGCGAGCAAGGGTAGCTCACCCGCATCTGCCTAAGAGAGCAAAACAATTACCAACTATGAAAATAATAAATCACAAGCATAGGCCCGTCAGCGGGCAAGAAGTCCCAAATATTTACAAATGATAAGTTCGACGCTCCTGAGGAAAAATAAATAAAGCGTGGTTTCAATATGCGGGCTGATCCAATATACAGGTGAGACCCATACCCACAGGCCGACAGTAAGGTGAGGGTGGGTGGCTCAGTACTGGATCCACTTCCACCTGCCCCGCCCTCGCGCCCCAGAATGGGGTGGCACATGAGGATAAAAGTACAAGCGAACCGCCAATAGTTCTCGCTGAGCCAGTTCGACCTGCTCTGTGGCTTGCCTGAGTCGTTCCTCCGCTCGTATAATGTGCACCCCCGGAGAAGTTGTCTCATCGTCGTCAGCTGGGTGCCTTATGCCCTCCAGTTTCATGAACTGTTCCTCTGCCTCAGCCTTATCCTCATCCACCCTGTCACAAACCTCCTATAACATCAGGGATTGCTTCTGGAATAATCGTGTCACCCACCTCTTTATCCCTTTGGCATCCTGTGGGTAGCCCAGGTATTCTGAGATATTGTCCGCAGAAGGGGGAGGCAAGTATCCCCCGCTAATGCCAACATCGGAGGAGGATATCGCATTGAAGCATGCAAGAGAAGGGAAGGTTGGAAAAAGAAAGCAGTCACAAACAAGCAAGTGTACAAACTCACCGGGGATTGGCAGGTCCCCCACACTGGTATGTGGGTGGGAGGAACTTGGCCGGCCCTAGAAAAGCTCGCCTTCAAGAGCCGCAAAAGATTTCCCTACCCCGGGGCGGGTTGATAATGGAGGAAACGCGGGAGGTGCAGGCCCCATTGTCGAAGGCCCGACGACCCGCTCAGTTATCCGTGGGGAGGAATACCCCAGTTCCATTCTACCGCCTCCGTCATCGCGGGGTGACTCCTGTAGAAAAAGACATTAGAAGTGGAGTAACAAATCAGGAAAGAGGCCTGCATACCTCATGGGCGGCCTCGACACCGACCGCCGAACTGGATGCAGGGGCGCCGTTCGGGGGAGACTGACTGATCATCTTCCCCTTCTTCGGCCTAAAGACGGGACCGGGTGATCCACGTGCCAGCCAAGGAGCATCATCGAGGACCTGCTCTCACGTCCCCTCCCTCGCGGCCGCTAGGCGTGCTCGTATCTCTTCTGACATGGGCATCGCTCAGCTACAGTTCTCAAGGAAGGTTAAAGAAAGAAGACAAGATTTTTCCCGTAGGCTCGGTGGCATATTTATAGCATACTGGTGGGACCCACCAAAAGATTCTCTCCAGCTCAACAAACACTCATCGAATACATGGGGTTGGATAATTCTTTCTGAGCTTTGTTAAACTCAAAAAGAGTGGGGATTGTGTATAACCCAGTGTTCACCGAGTGGGACCACCAGGCAAGCGAGCGAGCTAGGGCAGCCAGCCAATGCCTGCTAGGCAAGCGAGCGAGCTAGGGCAGCCAGCCCGCGCCTGCCAGGCAAGCGAGCGAGCTAGGGCAGTTAGCTCACGCCCGCCAGGTAGGCGGGCGAACCAGAATCTCGATCCTGCTTCTGCCAGGAAGGGAGGGCGAGTCGCGCGAGCCAACTCATGCTCCCCTAATGATAGTGGCGAGTCGAGCTCGCCAGCCCGCGTCCGCCTAGGCTGGTGACGAGTTGGTCCCGATTTCCCCTAAGAGCGGGATGCAGGTATCACATGGTTTACCTAATTAGGTCTGCATATAACCATTTAGAACTACGAAGTTACGATGTTGGCAAACCACTTTTGGCTGCATATAACCGTTCCAAATAGCGGAGGTGCGTTGTTGGCAGACCAACTTCAAAAAACTATAAATAGACCCCAAGGGGGTACCACAGAAGGCATGCTTACTAGTGCCCTGATCTTCTTGCGCTTTCTGAGGTATCCTTAGCTCAGCACTTGGTTAAGGAGGGGAAGCTGAAAGATCTTATTTTCAAGATAGCTAGCAACCTAGAGGGGGGTGAATAGGTTTTCTTTAGGTCTTTTAATCTTCTTTTAAATCACTTGCTTGTTTCTTTTAGCTTTCAGCTTACAGTGATCTAGAGCTTGTCTGTAGCACCTGCAATTAAAAACATACAAGCAAACACAGGAAAACACACAAGTGTTTTATAGTGGTTCCCCAAAATTATGGGTACATCCACTCTCCTCCCACCTTGCTAACTTCCTGTTAGTGAAAGCACTTCTCCAAACCAATGCTCCAAGGAGCTTACACCTCAGATCCCTCAGGATATCTCAGTCTCCTCCAAGACTTAGACCTCAGCCACAAATGCCTACACTCAGTGATACAAGTATCACCTACCTCAGACACTTAAGCCCTACCACTCAGGCTATGGAGGATAGCCCTACCTCAGAGCAAGATTGCTCCTATAACTCAGAGAGATGCACACTCCTACAGTTCAGGAAAAACCGCCCTACTTCTCAGTGAGTAAAAATCACCTACCTCAGAGAGCAGCACTCTCCTACAGCTAGGGCAAATTTGCCTTACCTCAGACCCAAATGTCCTACAGCTCAGATCCAGAAGGATCCTACAATAAGAAATAGTTTAATTAACTTTGACACGGAGAAATTTCTCTGTATCAACCACTTGAGCAGAAAACTTTCTGCTTCAACTCTCCTTACAGCAGTGTAAGGATTTGCTGGAGGGACTCAGAAGATAACTTTTGAACTTGCTGCTGAAGGCTAAAGATCTTTGATCTTGAGTATTCAAAATAGCTCACTGAACCTGCCAAAGGATGAAGGTTCTTCTTTCTTCAGAACTAATTCTGAATCTGCTATGGCAGATGGAGACTTGCACAACTAATTGAGCTTTTCTTGCTGGAGAGCTTCAAGCTTTTCACATGCAGCAATGACGAAGAAGATGAAGATGGATGCTCTCCTTTTTTTAATATTGTATGCCCTAAAAGTTATCTTTGTCTTGGCACTATCTCTTCCTTTTGTAGTTTGTCGATCAACGGCTCTTAAAGATCAGTGGGCCCCACCTGCATCTTCCAGCTATGCCTTACTTTAACGGAAGAAGACACATAGTAGCTTCACGGAAAGTTTTGTCGGGTAGTGTAGCTTCCCCGTGTCTGAATTGACCTTAGTTGACCTTGTCGATTTTGCTGACGTCAACACCTGTAGACTTAGACAAAATCGAGCATCAGAGAATAGGCGTTGAGTGAGTAAGCATCACTCAACGCCAAATCACTTATACAGTTTTACTGTCTCTTGGCGTTGAGTGAGTAACCTTCACTCAACGCCAAACTGCTTAAATATAAAGTCTGTTTTTAGGTGTTGAGAGATTCAACTTCACTCAATGCTAACTTGCTTTATCTGCATTCTGTTGTTTGGTATTGAGTGAGTAAGCATCACTCAACGCAAAACCACTTAGACAAAATTCTGTCTTCACTAGGCGTTGACAGTGTTGAGTTAGTAACCTCCACTCAATGATTTTTTTTTGCCTTAACCAAATTTCTGCTTCTTCAACAACTTAAGCGTTGAGAGCGTTGAGTGAGCATGCCTCACTCAACGCTTTCTGCCTTAGCCTATTTTCTGTGTTTAATAAGCGCTGGGCTTAGACTCTTTCTGAGTTTGACGAATGGTGAACTGAGCTCAATGAACTCTGAACTCAGTTTGACGAAATCTCAACTGAGCTCAACGAACTCAGAACTCAAGCTCTGAGCTTAGCTCGACGAAATGTGAGCAGAGCTCGATGAACTCAGAACTCAAGCTCTGAACTAGTTCGACGAAATGTGAGCTGAGCTCGACGAACTCTGAACTCAGTTCGACGAAATCTCAACTGAGCTCGACAAACTTAGAACTCAAGCTCTGAACTTAGCTCGACGAAATGTGAGCTGAGCTCGACGAAATGTGAGCTGAGCTCGACGAACTTGAACATGATTCAACTAGTTCAACTTATATCCTTTTTGATGTATGGCGTTGAGTGTGTATTCATCACTCAATGCCAAAACACATAGTCAAATTTATCTTTAGTAGCATGACGTTGATTGAGTTGACTTCACTCAACGCTTGTGGACTTGGTTGTATTTCAGCTCATTCTAGCACAGGCTATGATAGTATAGGATACACTCAGTGCTATAAGTCATCTGGCGTTGAGTGATGTTCCTTCAATCAATTTCTGTGGACTTAGACAGAATTCTGTCATCCCACACCTTAGGTAGGTGTTTACCTGCCTTATCCACTTATTCTACCTGACCTATCATAGTCTTCTACTGATATGCGTATATCATTTATAAGATTGACTTCAATCAAATCCAGGACATCATGGGCAATAGACCCAACAATCTCCCGATATTTGAGGAAGTCAAAACTCTTAAGCAAAGTCAATGACATACACAAAACCATGCAACACAAGGCATAATAAACGAAAACTAAATAATTGAGAGGTGATCTATAGTTACCACACTTCCCTGTTTGCAGAATGGAACATTACTGCATCTGCTATCTGCTTTCCCTGAATTGATGCTGCCTTACTACTGCCTTGCTTATCTGATCATTTGATCATCTTATCCTCTCCCCCTTTTTGACTGTAGCAAATAGCTGGTAGGATGCACCTGATCAACTGATCATCTTATCACCTGCTCCCCATCAATTATGCAGTAGTGAAAAGTTGGAATTGTGCTGGACTTGCTCCCTCTCAATTGAAGAATCTTCATTTCTTTAAAGGACCTTCCTATCTGCATAATATCAAATAGTTTGCAACCAGATGAGGAACAATTAAAGCTATACTAAGTTTAACATGCCCAACTCAAATTTGAAGGTGTTAAACTTGGCTTCATCTAGTGGCTTAGTGAAGATGTCTGCCACTTGCTTATCTGTTGGGACAAACTCAAGGGTGATGTCTTCACATTCCACATGCTCCCTAATGAAATGATATCTAATCTCTATGTGCTTAGTCTTGCTATGAGAGATAGGATTTCTAGCAATAGAGATTGCACTAGTAGAATCACAGAATAAAGGAGTTCTACTTATCTGTAGGTTGTAGTCTTGAAGCTGGTGCTGGATCCATAGAAACTGAGCACAACAGCTTCCTACTGAGATGTACTCTGACTCTATAATTAATATTGCCACACTGATTTGTTTCTTGCTGCTCCAAGATACCAGTCTCCCTCCCAAGAACTGACAGGTGCCAAATGTGCTCTTTCTGTCCTCTTTGCATCCAGCAAAATTTGCATCTGAATAGCAAGTTAGTTCAAACTCCCCATTCTTAGGGTACCAAAGGCCAAGATCTGGAGTGCCCTAAAGATACCTCAAGATTCTCTTAGATGTAGAGTAGTGAGATTCTTTAGGGCAAGCCCGATACCTAGCACAAACACATGTAACATACATGATGTCTGACCTACTTGCAGTCAGATATAGAAGGGAGCCAATTATCCCTCTATACAACGTTTCATCAGCAGGTTTCCCTGCTTCATCTTTGCCTACAAGCATACTTGACCTCATGAGAGTTCTCATGGTGGAGGAATTCTCCATGCCAAATTTCTTGATTAACTCCCTAGTGAACTTAGACTGGGATATGGACAAGCCATCATCAGTCTGTCTTACTTGGAGGCCCAAGAAAAACTTAAGTTCACCCATACTTCTCATCTCAAACTTCCCCTGCATAAGTTTAGCAAACTTTTTGCAGAGGTTGTCATCAGTAGATCCAAAGATGTTGTCATCTACATAGATCTGGACTAGGATGATCTTACCATTAGATTCCCTTAGGAATAGAGTCTTTTTTATTTCCCCCCTTTAGAATTTGTTCTCAATGAGAAAACTAGACAATGTCTCATACCATGCTCTAGGGGCTTGCCTCAACTCATATAGAGCTTTCCTAAATCTATAAACAAAATCAGGTGAGTTAGGAACTACATAACCTGGAGGCTGCTCAATATAGACTTCTTCTTTTAAGTCACCATTTAAGAAGGCTTACTTTACATCCATTTGGTAGACCTTGTGTAACACCCCTATCCGTCACATAGCATATAGCAGTAGGTCCGGCCGGGGCCCGACGCCATATACTACGGACAGACCGGTTGGTTACGCGTTGAAACCATTCAATCAATCATGTCGTCCTACACAACACCTAGCGGAAGTAAATTATTAAGTTGCAAAAGAAAATAAGAACCCTGCTACAAAGCATGAATGTCCACTACCAACTCAGGAATGTAATCATACACAAAAGAGAACTGGCCTTAAGGCCTTACATTGTTCACTTAACAAAATAGTGTTTTCCAAACTTCGGCACGCAGGCCGGCCATACATGAAAACGGGAAAGATACATAAGCAATTAGGCCTTCGAGGGCCGGCACAGCAACAAGGGCTTTAGCCCGCTATTTCCCGCTCTGCTCCGCAGCACCTGCAAGCCACAAACCACCGCCCGGTGGCAAACAATAGCAACGGTCAGCAATGCTGACCAAATTATAACGATCCCGCCCCCAAAATCGGGGCGGCGATGCTCTTTTCCTGCACTTCATTAGTATAAGCAATGCTATTAATGTGAACACACATCAACACAGGCGTAGGCTCGCACGGCCACACACCCCGTGCACTCAGGGCACATTCTCGGCGAACTGGCCAACGTCACGTCAATTCAAGCCATAGACGTTCCCAATCCACCACCGCCTCTTGAACGGTCGTCCATATGAGCATTTTGCCTTCCTGGCCTTGGTCACAGCAATTTAAGCCATAGACCGCCGAAGACCCTCATCCATGCCAACGGTCCTACCGAACGACATAGACCAGGTACGGTTCCGCCTGACCCGTGCTCATACCGCAACGGCAATTTAAGCCATATGCGCAGGTCAAGACTCACCGAGTCCCATTTCCGCCACAACAATCAGATAACCCGGTTATGTTCACGTTGGCTCCCCGGCCACCGTGTTGGCAAAGACCCGCCTTTGCCCAGTTTTCCGGGTGCACCTTGGAGTTAATCTCCAAGGCTCCCTGATGCAATCTACCACGTAGAAAACCCGAAAAACACCCAAACACTCGGAGTCTTCCCCGGTACATATGCAATGCAACATCACCGATCCGGCTCTACTTGTCCGGATAGGCTTCACACACAATGCCTATGTCCGTTATCGCATACGGACTCTACACAAGGGGGACTTCACATATCTACCCCAAGGAACGCTCCAACTCTTCACTCACTCGCGAGAGCGGGCTTCCTATGCAAAGGAAAAGAGGGCTTCACATGCCCAAGGATGAGAAATCGTTACCCTTGCATTCTTCCGCGGCGCCATCGAAAACTATACGGTTGGAAAGCACCGCAACGACGTCGCCTCCGCGGATCTGGACTCGGATCGTGATTCGGAACTCCGAAGCTCCTCCGACGGCCGGATCTAGCCCTTCTTCCTCCTCCTTGCTCTCTCCTCTCTCTAGCTTTAAAAAGAGAACCACTCAAGAAAAAATGAGGGTTTCTAAACCCTACTCCCGGGTAAAACCATCCAGGAGCAGCCCCCCACCGTCGGATCCAAAGCCAAGGGAATGAACGGCCACGATTAAGCCTCAAATTATAAAATCTGGTCCGAACACGGGTTGGCACACAGCCGTGTGCCTGGCCGTGTAGCTCATTCGCCGTCTCGACCCAGATTGAAAACCAGCACACGGCATGTGACACGGCCTCCGACACGCCCGTGTCGCCTGCGACACGCCCGTGTCGGGACCCGTGTCACGCCCCCCGTGTGCAATAAATCGACACCTTGCAGTCAGAGTGGTACACGGCTTGGTGACACGGCATGGGACACGCCCGTGTCACATCTTACACGCCCGTGTCTGTGCCCGTGTCACGGCCCGTGTACCACTTCGACGATTCCCTTGAGTGACACGGCCTGGGACACGCCCGTGTCCTAGGCCGTGTCCCTCCACACGACCATCGTCGACCTACACTGGTCGACTACACGGCCAGTTTGACGATTCGAGCTCGACACGCCCGACACGCCTCCGACACGCCTGTGTCGGGGCCCGTGTCACCTGCACCAAAAATCTGACTTGGCCAAAAACGATCCCCGTCGCTCCTACGACAAATTGGGGTGTTACAATTCTACCCCCCTTAAAGAATTTCGTCCACGAAATTAATAAAGGAAAACAGGACTTAACGTAAAACAGTACCTGAGCGGAATAATTCCGGGTACTCCTCGAGCATAGTCTGCTCCCGTTCCCAAGAGAGCTCCTCACGCCCGCAGTTATCCCATCGGACCTTAACCATCCGGATCTCCTTGTTACGAAGCCTCTTGACCTCAACATCTTCAATACGAATGGGCTTGACCCTTGTCGTCAACCCTTCGTCCACCGGCACTTGGTCAACCGCGATCACCTGCGAAGGCTCTTGCACCGCCTTCCGCAACACAGAAGTGTGGAACACATCATGTAATCCACTCAACTCCACCGATAGCTTCAAACGGTATGCAGCTTCGCCGACTCGCTCCAGAACCTCAAAAGGTCCAAGGTATCTTGGGCTCAGCTTCTTCAAGCGTCTCACCCGCGAAACCCCCTTGAACGGCTTCACTTTCAGGTATACCCAATCGCCTACCGCGAACTCCACGTTCCGGTGCTTGGCATTGTAATACTTCGCCTGCCGGTCCTGAGCGATCAACAAGTGCTCCCGAATGATCCGTACTAACGAGGTAGCACTCTCCACCTCCTGTTTCTTGTACAACCTTGCCTCACCCGCTTCAAGCCACGATAACGGCGTGCGACACTTCCTACCATACAGGGCCTCGAAGGGCGCCATTTGTATACTCGCTTGGTAGCTGTTGTTGTACGCGAACTCCACCAAATAAAGGTGGTCTTCCCAATGCTTCCCGAAGTCTAGAACACACATGCGGAGCATGTCCTCCATCGTTCTATTGACCCTCTCGGTCTGCCCATCCGTCTGCGGATGGAAAGCTGTGCTGAACTTTAACTTTGTTCCCAGCATCTGCTGCACCAACCTCAAATCATTTGACGTGAACCGCCCATCGCGATCACTCACAATGCTACGGGGCACACCATGCAGCCTAACAATATTGTCGACATACAACTTTGCCAATTTCTCCACTGGATCATCCTTCCTATGCGGAATGAAATGCGACACCTTGGTTAGTCGATCTACGATCACCCAGATGGCGTCGTTCCCCTTCTGCGACCTTGGCAACCCATGCACAAAGTCCATAGATATATCATCGAATTTCCACTCCGGTATAGGCAAGGACTTCAGAAATCCTCCTGGCTTTTGGCACTCCGCCTTCACCAAGGCGCACGTTTGGCATTTAGCCACGTACAACGCCACATCTTTCTTAAGCCCCGGCCACCAAAACAGCTTCTTGAGATCACGATACATCTTCGTGCTCCCTGGGTGGATTGAGTACTTGGTATGATGAGCCTCGTACATCAACTCCGCCCGGAGGTTACCCCACTCGGGACGCACAACCGATGATCCTTCCTTAACAAACCATCATCCACCGAGAACTGGGAATTTGACCCATCCAGAGCGGCCTCCAAAAGCTCCTTCATGGATTCATCTAACTCCAATGCCTGCCGAACCCGGTCAGCCAGGTCATACTGCACCTCTGTCCAGTTTAACATTGCTTTGGCGCTCGTCTGCTTATCAACGCAACAGATCTCAAGCTCCTCCAACTCCCGCACTAGCCGCTCATCATGCACCGACAACCAGTTGGCTCGGGCGGGAGCCCTGCGGCTCAGCGCATCCGCAACTGCGTTGCCCTTCCCGGGAACATAATGTATCTTGAAGGTGTAGTCCCCCAGGAACTCCATCCACCTCCTCTGCCTCATATTAAGGTCCTTTTGATCCAACAAGTATTTTAAGCTCTTGTGATCGGTGTATATATCGACTCTTACGCCGTATAGGTAGTGCCTCCACAACTTGAGTGCAAAAATCACGGCCGCCAACTCCAAGTCGTGCACTGGATAATTTCTTTCATGCACTTTCAGCTGACGCGATCCATACGCGATCACACTTCCATACTGCAACAACACGCAGCCCAAGCCACTACCCGAAGCGTCGCTATACACCTCAAAGCCCTCGATCCCACTTGGCGAACTAAGTACTGGCGCCGTGGTCAATCGCCTCTTCAGCTCCTCAAAAGCTTGCACGCACTCTTGCGTCCACAAGAATTTCTGATCCTTCCTTGTCAACTTCGTGAGAGGTAACGCTACCCGCGAGAAGTTCTCTATGAAGCGCCTGTAATATCCGGCAAGCCCGAGAAAACTACGGACTTCCGCGACAGAAGATAACGCAGGCCACTCCCGTATCGCAACAATCTTCGCCGGATCCACCGCTATACCTTCCCCACTCACTATATGACTAAGGAATGCTACCGAGGGTAGCCAGAACTCGCACTTGGAGAACTTTGCGTAAAGCTCATTCCTCCTCAAAGTCTCCAACACCAAATGCAAATGCTTGAAGTGGTCTTCTTCGCACTGCGAGTATACCAAAATATCGTCAATAAAGACGATCACAAAGCGATCCAGGAAATCTCTGAACGTCCTGTTCATCAGATCCATAAACACCGATGGCGCATTCGTCAGTCTAAACGGCATGACCGTGAACTCGAAATGCCCATACCTCGTACTGAACGCCGTCTTCGAGATATCACACTCCCTGATCCTCAGCTGATAGTACCCTGACTTCAAGTCCAACTTGGAGTATACCGACGATCCGACTAACTGATCAAAGAGATCATCAATCCTCGGGATCAGGTACTTATTCTTCTCCGTCAGCTTGTTCAACTCTCTGTAGTCGATACACAGCCGCATACTCCCGTCCTTCTTCTTAACGAAGAGGACCGGTGCGCTCCAAGGCGACGAGCTTGGACGCACATATCCTTGCTCCATCAGCTCCTCTAGCTGAACTTTCAACTCTGCCATCTCCTTAGGCGCCAACCTATACGGAGCACGTGACACCGGTTTGGCCCCCGGTACGAGCTCGATGGTGAAATCAATCTCACGCTGCGGTGGGGCTCCGGGAAGGCTATCAGGGAACACATCGGGGTATTCACAAACCACGGGGATGCTATCCAACGGGGACTTTGGCTCCACAGCCCCCACTATTGCAAAGAACAGCTCTGCACCAGCATGAACTGCCTTCACCGCCTGAAGAGCAGACATTAGTGTCCTGCTCGACCCCTTTAACCCCTCGAATGTAGTCTCCCGCCCTACACCCAGCTTAACCTCCTTCCGGTCACAGTCAATCCAAGCTTTCTGCTCTGACAGCCAATCCATTCCAAAGATCACGTCGAACTCTACTAGCGGCAGCAATGATGCTAGCAAGTCGAACTCTTGGCTCCCAATGTGAACCTTTACGGCGCACACCCTGTCCGCACGCATCGAGCACCCATTCGGTAGCAGCACATCCAACTTGTCCTTCGCCATCGAAGAAGGGACTCCGATGCGCGATATAAAGCTTTTGGACAAGAAGGAGTGTGAAGCTCCCGTATCGAACAATGCCCGTGCCGGACTATCGCTAATCACAACAAAGCCTATACAAACAATATTAGGCTAACAAGCAATAGATAACGGTATTAAAGCTAACTTGCTATAAATTAACTCATACCTGTCACCACATCCGCTTGCTTGATGGCCTCCTGCTGGCCCAAGTTATAGACTCTAAGCTAAGTCGGAGCATAGTGGGACGCGGTCGACTCCACCGCTTTGCCCTTCTCCTCGTAGGTAGCTCCTTGTTTCCTTTCGGACTTTGAGCATCCACTCCAGCAATCACGGGCAAAGTGCCCCGGCTTCCCACACGTGAAGCAAGCGCCCGGGGTTCGATTGGTAGTTGTCCCCGAGGCACCTGAAGCAGCTGGACCCGACGTCTTAGCTTACTTATAGAATTTGCGGTAGCCCGACTTCGACGTAGTCGGTGCCTTGAACTCCGCTTTCTTGCTACCGGATTCCTTCTTTGCTTGGACATTCTTCATGTCCTTCTCCAAGGACCGGGCTGAATTGACCAGGGTCATGAAACCCTGCGCCTTGGGCCCCGACAGTAGCAACCTTAAATCATCTCTTAGCCCTTCATAGAAGCGACTCGTCTTGCGCTCCTCGTCTGCGAAGGTAGCGCCGGCATATCTCCCCAACCGAGTAAACTCGTGGAGGTACTCATCAACGGTACAATCCCCTTGCACCAACTTCTGAAATTCGCTTTCTAGCACAATCCTTTGCGTCGAGGGGAGGTATCGAGCCATGAACAGTCTCGCAAACTCCTCCATCGAAACTTCGGCCAACGGCCTTCCCCGCAACTGATGTAGCTCTAGGCCTTCCCACCATAACCTTGCGTCCCCATCCAAAAGGAACGTCGCTATAGTGGTCTTCTGCCACTCTTCCGTTTCCGTCGCAGTCATCACCCTGTTGACCCTTGAGAGCCAATCCTCTGCTTGGGTCGGGGTTTCTGCGCCCGTGAATACAGGTGGGTGAAAGCCCATCACGTGCTTCAGTTGTCTTTCCGTTGCTCTCCGAGGCAACTCTGGCTCCAACACTACTTGCTCAACCCTCCTTTGCTCTGCCATCTGAAGCGGTACTTGCTCCATAGCAGGAGCGGGCTGCTGCACCTGCCTTGCAGGCTGCGCATTGATCATTGCCATGACCGCTTCTGCCACCAACCTAATGGTCTCGGCAGACGGAGGTGTTGCAGGCGCATCGCTTGGCGCACTGCTCGCCTCAGAACCTGGCCGTTCAGACGGCCCAACACCACTTCTGGTCACCTATAATCGTGCAAAACACTGATAAGCGACCCAAAAATTACTGCAAACAACAATTATAGGAACACGCAGGTTCCTCAAACATGTATATTTTCATTCCTAAGTGGACATTCATGGGTTCTTTTCATGTTATAACGATGACACACGCATGTGCTCACCACTCCTTAAAGTGAATTCGTCCACGAATTCATTTAAGCTTGACCGAAACCAGTAGTCTGATACCAATTTGTAACACCCCTATCCGTCACATAGCATATAGCAGTAGGTCCGGCCGGGGCCCGACGCCATATACTACGGACAGACCGGTTGGTTACGCGTTGAAACCATTCAACCAATCATGTCGTCCTACACAACACCTAGCGGAAGCAAATTATTAAGTTGCAAAAGAAAATAAGAACCCTGCTACAAAGCATGAATGTCCACTACCAACTCAGGAATGTAATCATACACAAAAGAGAACTGGCCTTAAGGCCTTACATTGTTCACTTAACAAAATAGTGTTTTCCAAACTTCGGCACGCAGGCCGGCCATACATGAAAACGGGAAAGATACATAAGCAATTAGGCCTTCGAGGGCCGGCACAACAACAAGGGCTTTAGCCCGCTATTTCCCGCTCTGCTCCGCAACACCTACAAGCCACAAACCACCGCCCGGTGGCAAACAATAGCAACGGTCAGCAATGCTGACCAAATTATAACGATCCCGCCCCCAAAATCGGGGCGGCGATGCTCTTTCCCTGCACTTCATTAGTATAGGCAATGCTATTAATGTGAACACACATCAACACAGGCGTAGGCTCGCACGGCCACACACCCCGTGCACTCAGGGCACATTCTCGGCGAACCGGCCAACGTCACGTCAATTCAAGCCATAGACGTTCCCAATCCACCACCGCCTCTTGAACGGTCGTCCATATGAGCATTTTGCCTTCCTGGCCTTGGTCACGACAATTTAAGCCATAGACCGCCGAAGACCCTCATCCATGCCAACGGTCCTACCGAACGACATAGATCGGGTACGGTTCCGCCTGACCCGTGCTCATACTGCAACGGCAATTTAAGCCATATGCGCAGGTCAAGACTCACCGAGTCCCATTTCCGCCACAACAATCACATAACCCGGTTATGTTCACGTTGGCTCCCCGGCCACCGTGTTGGCAAAGACCCTCCTTTGCCCAGTTTTCCGGGTGCACCTTGGAGTTAATCTCCAAGGCTCCCTGATGCAATCTACCACGTAGAAAACCCGAAAAACACCCAAACACTTGGAGTCTTCCCCGGTACATATGCAATGCAACATCACCGATCCGGCTCTACTTGTCCGGATAGGCTTCACACATAATGCCTATGTCCGTTATCGCATACAGACTCTACACAAGGGGGACTTCACATATCTACCCCAAGGTACGCTCCAACTCTTCGCTCACTCGCGAGAGCGGGCTTCCTATGCAAAGGAAAAGAGGGCTTCACATGCCCAAGGATGAGAAATCGTTACCCTTGCATTCTTCCGCGGCGCCATCGAAAACTATACGGTTGGAAAGCACCGCAACGGCGTCGCCTCCGCGGATCTGGACTCGGATCGTGATTTGGAACTCCGAAGCTCCTCCGGCGGCCGGATCTAGCCCTTCTTCCTCCTCCTTGCTCTCTCCTCTCTCTAGCTTTAGAAAGAGAACCACTCAAGAGAAAATGAGGGTTTCTAAACCCTACTCCCGGGTAAAACCATCCAGGAGCAGCCCCCCACCGTCGGATCCAAAGCCAAGGGAATGAACGGCCACGATTAAGCCTCAAATTATAAAATCTGGGCCGAACACGGGTTGGCACACGGCCGTGTGCCTGGCCGTGTAGCTCATTCGCCGTCTCGACCCAGATTGAAAACCAGCACACGGCATGTGACACGGCCTCCGACACGCCCGTGTCGCCTGCGACACGCCCGTGTCGGGACCCGTGTCACGCCCCCCGTGTGCAATAAATCGACACCTTGCAGTCAGAGTGGTACACGGCTTGGTGACACGGCATGGGACATGCCCGTGTCACATCTGACACGCCCGTGTCTGTGCCCGTGTCACGGCCCGTGTACCACTTCGACGATTCCCTTGAGTGACACGGCCTGGGACACGCCCGTGTCCTAGGCCGTGTCCCTCCACACGACCATCGTCGACCTACACTGGTTGACTACACGGCCAGTTCGACGATTCGAGCTCGACACGCCCGACACGGCCTCCGACATGCCCGTGTCGGGGCCCGTGCCACCTGCACCAAAAATCTGACTTGGCCAAAAACGATCCCCGTCGCTCCTACGACAAATTGGGGTGTTACACCTTGAATCCCTTGTGTGCTGCATATGCAAGGAATAATCTGATGGCCTCCAATCTTTCTACAGGGGCAAAGGTTTGATCAAAATCAACCCCTTCTTCTTGCATGTACCCCTTAGCTACTAGTCTGGCCTTATTCTTAATTATAATGCCTTTTTCATCAAGCTTGTTTCTGTAGATCCACTTGACTCCAATGAAATTATGACCATGAGGTTTGGGAACCAGCTTCCAGACCCTGCACCTCTTTAACTGGTCAGTTCCTCATGCATAGCTCCAATCCACTGTTGGTCTATGTTGGCTTCTTCAAACTTCTTGGGCTCCACTTGGGATAGAAAGCTTGAATACATGGCGGTGTTCTGACTTCTGCTTCTTGTCATTACTCCATGACTTGTTTCACCAATGATCTTGTGTGTGGATGATCTCTCATATGTCTGACTGCAGGTGGCAGTCTTCTTTCAGCAACATGTACATCTTCTTGTTGATCTTCATCCACTCCCAGTGTGCCAGGTAGATCTTCTGGAGTATCCATATCATCTTGGATGACTGGTGATGCTTCCATGATGGTCAGCTTGTCCATCATCTGTTCTGTACATGCAGTACTATAAGAGGAACTAGGCAGTCCATTGTTAATCATAGTAGACTCATCAAAGACTACATGAATTGATTCTTCTACAACTTGACTTTTCAAGTTATAGATCCTATAAGTTTTGCTATGATTATTGTACCCAAAAAATATTCCATCATAGGATTTGGCAGCAAACTCATATAGGACTTGCCATTGTGAGGCACAAAGCATTTACTACCAAAGATTCTGAGATAGCCCAGATTTGGTTTTCTGCCCTTCAAGATCTCATAAGGAGTCTTCTTGTGGCCTTTGGTGATAGAGGCTCTATTGAGAACATGACATGCAGTATTTACTGCCTTAGCCCAAAAATATTCTGGAAGAGATGTGTCACTCAACAGTGTTCTACCAGCCTCTATGAGAGTCCTATTTTTCCTCTCAACTGTCCCATTTTTGCTGGGGTGTTCTAGGAGAAGAGAATTCTTGATGAATCTCATGTTCTTCACAGAACTTTGTCATGCTATTAGACTGGAATTCTGTCCCATGATCACTTCTGATTTTGACCACATATTAACCAAGCTCATTCTGAATTTGCTTGACAAACCTCATGAAGACATCAATGGTTTCATCCTTTTTCTTAAGAAAGAACACCCAAGTAAACTTGGAATAGTCATCAACTACCACAAGGGTGTAGAATTTCCTACCAAGACTGTGAACTAGCATTGGACCAAATAGGTCCAAGTGCAAAAGGTATAAGCACCTCACAGAGTCGTTGGTCCCAATACCCTTGAAGGAGACTTTTTTCTGCTTACCATTTTGGCAAGCTGAGCAAATGCCCTCCTTAGAGCACTTCACATTGGGGCCATTCCTAACTAGCTCTTGACTGAAGAGATTGCTAATAGTCTTGAAATTCAAATGAGCCAGTCTCTTGTGCCACTGGACACAGTAGGAGACTTTCTCATTTGATACTAAACAGATATGAGAATCTTTGTCTAGACATAGAAAGTTTAAGCAATAAATATTTCCACTCCTAGTGTCTGTCGTCAAGATGACCTCTTACTCACTTGACCTCCTAATTAGGCACTCATCCTTGTGGAAGACAATAACATAACCAAGATCAGAAAGTTGGCTTATGCTTATAAGGTTGTGCTGCAACCCTTCAACATAAGCCACCTTGGTGATAGTGACTGTGCCATTGGTAATCTTACTATATCCTATGGTTACACCTCTAACTGAACCTCGAAAGATGACTTTGGGTCCATCTTTTACTGGAGTAAACTCCTTCAAGTTGCTTCTTGTTCTAGTCATGTGCCTAGAACAACCACTGTCCAATTACCATATAGGGGTATGACACCTTGAACTATCATGTAATATACAAATTACTTAACCTTAGAACCCCAATATCTATTAGGTCCTAGGTGCATGTTAGCATGAAACTGAACATGTCTACCGACAGAATTTCTGACTGGTGGATTGACCCTAACACTGGCCACATTGGGATTGTGGCAGCAGTCAATGGAAAAATGGCCTATCTTACCACAACACCAACAATCATGTATGCTATATCTTCTTTTCTATGAAGGCCCTACAGCTTGATGAGCAGCAACCTTGACAGGAGGAAGATGTGCTGCAGCCTTTTTCTGATTTCTTTCAGCCAGAATTTGACTGAAGGTAAGTATTATAGCTGGCTGATTTGGTCCACCCTGAGTGCCAATACCAACTAGCTTCTTTTCAGAAAGTATGCTTCTGATGGATTCAGATATGCCCAGATCAGACTGATTCTTGTACTTGCCCTTAGTCAGAACCTTTGCTGTCAGATTATGAGCCTTGACTGCAGCAAAATTCTTGAGAGTTGGTGTAGAAGCACCAAAGGTAAATGGTCTAGATTGGGCCATTTGAAATTTCTCATTGTCAACCTTGACTGCACACACCCTGCCAAAACTTTCACCATGGCAGTGAACATCTTTATTCACTCCAGATGAACAACCCCTCTCCCAGTGACCAAAAGAGCTTTCTTGGTCATACCTATTAGAAGGTATCAAAACTTTTCTGAAAAGAATGGGAGGCTTAGAAGCAATATGCTGAGGTGGAGCTGGAGCTGTGCCATTCCTTTTGGAAGGAATAACTCTTGTGCTTCCCTTAAATCCCAACCTCTTCTTGCCCTTTTGAGAGGAGAAGGAGTTTATCAAGGGGAGGACAGTACTTGGGCTAGTCACTAATCTTTTCTCCTTTTCAAGCTCCGTAATGAGACAGTTCTTGTGCTTGATGGAGGCAACCTGAATGTCCAAGAGGGACTTCAGTTGGCTAATTTCCCTAGCTTTCTGGTCCAGCAAATTTGTTGTTACAGTCTGCTGGGAAACTTCAAGCTTAATAGATGAGATCTCTTTAGCTTGCTTCTTAGACAACTTCTTGACCTTCTTGAAGGCATTCAGAAGTTTTCCATACTTGTCAATCAATTGATTAGCATCTCCTTCAGATCCAGAATCTTATTCACCATAGGGTGAAGAGGCTTCTGAGCAAGGACTAGTCTTAAACTCAGACAAATAGGCAGAGTTGGGTGATAGATGTACCTTGCTCTGACCAGGCTGATCCTGGTTTCCTTCCTCATCTGTCATTGCCATTAGCCATCTGTAGCTGTGGACATCTTCATCCACCTCTGACTCACTGTCTGATAGTTTCAGAGGAGCTCTGATTCCTATCCTCCCTAGAGGATTGACTTCTCCTGCTGTAATAGCTTCATCTTTAACAGCAGCAGCAACTAGCCCAATATAGGCTTCCTCTTCTTCAAACTCATAGGATAATGAGTCTGTCCAACTCTTTTCCTTCTTGGCAATGAAGGACTTTTCCTTCTTTCCTTTGTGCTGGTTCTGTTTCGTCTCCTCAGTCTCATTTCTCTTCTCTGGGCAGTCAGCTATCACATACCCAAGCTTACTGCAACAGTAGCAAATTACTTTAGAGGAGTTGTATTTATTATGTTTAGAACAATACTGTCAGTCTTGGACTGGTTCTTTCTGTGATGAGTGGAGTTGGAAGGCCTCTTCTTCCAATGCTTCTTCTTCATTAACCTCTAGAGTTTTCTGGAAAAGGCTACAAAATCTTCATCAGACATGCTGCTGTTTGATGCCTCTGAGTTAGAGCTGTCTGACTCAGCTGGTCTCCTTGGTGGAGAAGAAATCATTTCCTTGCCTTTCCTTGAGCTTTCAGCTTTGAAGGCCAATGACTTTTCTTTGGCTAGTGATTTATTGGAGGCATCCTCCTCCTGCCTGGCAGCCAGCTGCATCTCATAGGAGAGCAGCTTCCCAAATAGTATTTGGTGAGGAGTGTCTGCAAGCTTTGCCATCTCTCTTATGACACAAATCTTAGTATCCCAGTCTCTAGTGAGAGATCTGAGAAACTTATCATTTATTTCATAATTATTGAAGACTCTTCCATAGGTCTTCAACTCATTTATGATCCTAAAGAATCTTTCATAACAGGTAGTTATGTTCTCCTTCAGGATCTTCCTGAAAGCCTCATACTTTTGGTTGAGCAGAGACTTCCTATCATCTCTTACCTCATCAGTACCCTCCATGTAGACCACAAGGGTATTCCACATCTCCTTGGAGGTCTGGCAGTGAACCAAGTTCAGGAAGGTTGAGTCATCTACAATACTAGCAATGATGTTCTGTGCTCTTTTGTCCAGGCCAGCCAGTATGACCTCATCTTTGGTCATTTCAGAGAGTGTCTTTGCTGTCTGGATGTTGGCATCCAGAGATGAGACCTTCATAGGAATGGCAGGCCCCTCCCTAACAGTTGCAAAAATTCTTGGATCACAGGCTTCCATGAATAGCCTCATCCTTTCCTTCCATATTCCAAACTGCTCCTTTCTACAAATTGGGAGTTTCATGGAACTCAGCTCTCTCTGGATCTCTCCTGAGCCCATGATCACTTAGCAGCAGTTACCTTGGAGGATCACTCAGATTGTTAAATCCTTTTTGAGCAATCTCCCTCTGATACCACTAGAAAGATCTTATTTTCAAGGTAGTTAGCAACCTAGAGGAGGGGAGTGGTTAATAGGTTTTCTTTAGGTCTTTTAATCTTCTTTTAAATCACTTGTTTGTTTCTTTTAGCTTTCAGCTTAAAGTGATCTAGAGCTTGTCCTTAGCACTTGTAATTAAGAACATAAAAGCACACAAGTGTTTTATAGTGGTTCCCCAAAATTATGGGTACATTCACTCTCCTCCCACCTTGCTAACTTCCTGTTAGTCAAGGCACTTCTCTAAACCAATGCTCCAAAGAGCTTACACCTAAGATCTCTCAGGATCTCTCAGTCTCCTCCAAGACTTACACCTCAGCCACAAAAGGCCTACACTCAATGATACAAGTATCATTTACCTCAGGCACTTAAGCCCTACCACTCAGGCTATGAAGGATAAAACTAACTAGGAGCAAGCTTGCTCCTACAACTCAGAGAGATGCAGTCTCCTACAGTTCAGGCAAAACTTCCCTACTTCTCAGTGAGTAAAACTCACCTACCTCAGAGAGCAGCACTCTCCTACAGCTCAGGCAAATTTGACCTACCTCGGACCCAAAGGTCCTACAACTCAGATCCAGAAGGATCCTACAATAAAAAATAGTTTAATTAACTTTGACACAGAGTAATTTCTCTGTGTCAACCACTTGAGCAGAAAACTTTCTGCTCCAACTCTCCTCACATCAGGGTAAGTATTTGCTGGAGGGACTCAGAAGATAACTTATGAACTTACTACTGAAGACTAAAGATCTTTTGATCTCGAGTCTTCAAAACAGCTCACTGAACCTGCCAAAGGATGCAGGTTCTTCTTTCTTCAGAACTGATTCTGAATCTGCTGTGGCAGATGGAGAATTGTACAGCTAACTGAACTTTTCTTGCTAGAGAGCTTCAAGCTTTTCACTTGCAGTAATGACAAAGAAGATGAAGATGACTGCTCTCCTTTTTTTTGAATATTGCATGCCCTAAAAGTTATCTTTGTCTTGGCCCTATCTCTTCCTTTTGTAGTTCGCCGATCAACGGCTCTTAAAGATCGGTGAGCCCCACCTGCAGCTTCCAACTACGCCTTGCTTTAACGGAAGAAGACATACAGTAGCTTCACGACAAGTTTTGTCGTGTAGTGTAGCTTCCCCGTGTCTGAATTAAACTTAGTTGACCTTGTCAATTTTGTTGACGTCATCACCTGTGGACTTAGCCAAAATCGAGCATCAGAGAATAGGCGTTGAGTGAGTAAGCATCATTCAATGTTAAACCACTTAGACAGTTTTACTGTCTCTTGGCGTTGAGTGAGTAACCTTCGCTCAACGCCAAACTACTTAAATATAAAGTATGTTTCTAGGTGTTGAGAGATTCAGCTTCACTCAATGCCAACTTGCTTTATCAGCATTCTGCTGCTTGCCGTTGAGTGAGTAAGCATCACTCAATGCCAAACCCCTTAAATAAAATTCTGTATTCACTAGGCGTTGACAACGTTGAGTCAGTAACCTCCACTCAATGCTTTTTTTTTGCCTTAACCAAATTTTTGCTTCTTCAACAGCTTAAGCATTGAGAGCGTTGAGTGAGCACGCCTCACTCAACGCTTTCTGCATTAGCAAATTTTCTGTGTTTAATAAGCGCTGGGCTTAGACTCTTTCTGAGTTCGACGAATGGTGAACTGAGCTCGACGAACTATGAACTCAGTTCGACGAAATCTCAACTGAGCTCGACGAAATCAGAACTCAAGCTCTGAACTTAGCTCTACGAAATGTGAGCAGAGCTCGATGAACTCAGAACTCAAGCTCTAAACTTAGCTCGACGAAATGTGATGAAAGTGAAGGGATAGATACTACTCTAGAGGGGGGGTGAATAGAGTTATCAAATTTTGCACTAAACAAAACTTAATAGTCTGCCCAACTCCCTTGGAGTGAAATGCGGAATGAAAAGATTATAGATATGGAGAAAACCCTAAAGCCTAACACAAGTGTTGTGCACAAACTCAAGCTAACTGTAATTACAGTTAAGGCTTGGAAATCCTAATCAGCAACTAGCAAACCTAGTTATATCTAATCACAGCCACAATGCAGGAATTAAAATAAGCAAGCCAGATAACACAAGGAATTTATAGTGGTTCCCCAAACAACTTGGGTACGTCCACTCTTCTACCCACACGGTAGGAATCCACTACAGGTTTTTGATCAGGTGCCCTGCCACCACAAGATCTGCTTCAGGTAGATCTAGAAATCCTTTAGACTTTTGATCAGGTGTCTAAAAACCGAACACAGGTTTTTGATCAGGTGCCCTGCCACTAAGGGATACTTTTGAAGGGAGTAATAACCCTGTACAGGAGGGGGAAAGAAGGTTAAGATGTCTTCTCTATTTTACAATAGATTAGAGAAGTATAAAGACTTGCACTGAGCTAGAAAGCTCAAAGGAATCAAGGCTCCCCCTGGCTCAAAAATGTCCAGGTGAAGTCTTGCTTCAGTGCAGAAAACTCTTCAGAAAGATCTGAAGGAAAAACTACAAGAAGATAATAAATAATAAAATTAGAAATCTTCAAGCAGCTGTCTTCTTCTTCTTCTTCTTCAAAAGAACTCTGAGTCTAAACTTCCTGGAATAGGAGAACTCATGTTGAAGAAGAACAGAAGAGCTTAACACATGTCAGATGAATGGAAATTGCTGAGAGCAGAAAACTTGAACTTGATGAAGGCTTGAATGCTTAAATGAATAACTGGTTAGCTAGCTCAAATCCTTCACCAAAGGATTCCTTTTATAACAGCAACAAGCAACGGCTCTTTTCAATTTGAACTGTTTGTCTTCTTCTGATACTTGAAACCTGGGCTGCAAATATCACAAGGACAAACAAACTCTGCAGCAAAATATTCTATAAAAGGGATAAACCTTTTTCAAAGAAACTGCAGGCAGCAATCTGATAATAAAGATACTAAATAAAATCACATCAGAAACAAACTCTTTATAGCAAAAGGAAGACTTTTCAGTCTAACGGCTACAAAGGACTGACATCAGATAAAGTAAAATATAATGACAGCTAATAAGACAAATGACTTTATCTGAAAAGATTTTACTCAGGCAAAAGGAATGGAGCAGATATTGCCTGGAAATATTATCATAAAACAACTGAAATAAAAAGGCCAGATAATGCATTAATTTATTAAATAGAATAAATAAATACAAAATAAAAAGGCAGACAGAGAACGTCGAACGACCCACGGAGATCGTCGACCGACGCACAAAGATCATCGACCTATCGGGCAGATAGTCGAACGATCCAGATAGTCGACCTATCAAAGAAGATAGTCGAACTACCTCGGCAGATAGTCGACCTATCAGAGCAGATAGTCGAACTATCAGATAGTCGATCTATCCGGACAGATAGTCGAACTATCAAGCACAAACAGATAGTCGACCTATCAAGCAGATAGTCGACCTATCACAGAAAACAGATAGTCGATCTATCAAGCAGATAGTCGACCTATCAAAACAGAACAGATAGTCGAACTATCAACAGATAGTCGAGCTATCAGATAGTCGAACTGTCAGGACAGATAGTCGAACTATCAAAGACGACAGATAGTCGACCTATCAACAGATAGTCGACCTATCAAATCGGAACAGATAGTCGACCTATTCAACAGATAGTCGAACTACCAGGTAGTTGAACTATCAGGACAGATAGTCAAACTACCAAACCAAGCAGATAGTCGACCTATCAACAGATAGTCGAGCTATCAACGCAGACAGAGCGTCGACCAACTGATAGACGATAGTCGATCAGCAGATAGACGATAGTCGAGCGGCGTTCGACTATAGTCGAACGAAAAACCTACTTAACCAAATTCTTCATCTGGAAAAGCGGGGACTCTACAGCTAGACCACTAACCAATGACCATAGATATTTCTTGGGTCAAAGGACTAAAAAGACAGGACTAAACTCAAATCAAACTAGGGTACCAACAATCTCCCCCTATTTGAGTTAAGTCTCTCAAAAACTAAAACACAGAGCTAGCTATAAATCACTATAATCAATACAGGAAATAGATAACAATTAACTAGCAATTATCAAACAGTCAGATATATATAACAGCAGTCAATCAAAATTAAGAATCTACAGAATCTGGTTTAGGGACAGAAGAACTAGGAACAAAAGAAATTTTCCTCAGAGGATCAATAGCCTCTTTCTTGGATAGCTTCAAATCTTGCTCGCCAATAATCTTTAATTCTGCAGCCCTTGGAACAACTGCTTCAGGGTGCTTTTCCATATACTTTGAAGGGTCAAATACATCAGGGCTAACCTGGAACTTTTCGAACTCTTTCTTTCTGAATGTAGACATTGTGGTTAATCCAGTAGTGTCCTTTCCTTCAGCTTTTGCTTTTCTGATTTGAGCTGCTCCAACCAATTCGAGAAAACGAGCCATCCTAAAGTTAGGATCAAGCTCAAGACTTTCATAAACAGTCTCGGAAGGAGTATCATCTGGTTCTTTATCTTGATTAACTGGATAAGATAGGGGAGCAGACTTAGCAAAGTTCTTGCTAGAATTTTTAAACAAAATAAACTACTTACCTTTTGAAACAACTTTTTCAGAATGCACTGGCATTTGAGATGAAAACCTTTTCTTTGGAGAAGGAGGAGGGGAAAAAGTTGGTCTTTGATACACAACCTCCTTCACATGTTCTCTCACTATAGCAGTTCTTTGATAGCCAGAATATGATTTACCTTGAAAACCTTGAGAGCTTTTCCTTGAAGAAGACTGAGAAGGTGCAGATTTTGCTGACGGAGCAGAAGGATTAGCAGAAAGGTTGCCAGAGGCTCCTGCACTGGGAGGTGGAGGAGGAGGACCTCTGGGAGTCCATCTTGAAACAGGACTATCATACCTCTTAGATCTCTTTCTCTCTTTTTGCTGGTTCTTGGAGAACCACATCCAATGTTGAAACTCTTTTGACTTGGGGTCAATTCCTTTCAGAATATAATATGGAGTATCATTTTCTCGATTGGGAGGAGGAGGAGCAACAACTTTTCTTTTCTTCTGTGCGGCTTTCTTTCTCTTAGCATTCTCAGATAAATCAGAATCATCTTCATCTTCAGAGTGAGATGATAGAGGATTGTCATAGGGGTCATAGGCTTCAGAAACAGCCTTTTCCTTTAAAGCAGCTTTTTTCCTTTTCTTCTTCAATGGCATCCTGAGCCAGAAGAGCATCCAGGTCAGGTCCTGGAGAATTATCCCAAACTGTTGACTTTTCAACTTGTAAATCCTTTTCTTTTTCTTCCAACATGGATTGTACTCTTAATTGCCAAGCAGCTCTAGCTTTTTCTTCTTCCAAACTCAGTACTGGAGTGTCATTTTTGATTTCATCTTGACTTTCAGACACATCTTCTATATCATCTAAGAAGGAATCCAATTCTGGATCTACTTGAACATCAGGAACATCTGGAGCAGCTTCTGAAACAACTACTATAACCTGAGCAGCTATATCTTCTAGGATTTCATCTAAAGAATCAAGAACACAAATCGGCTAAATAACAACTAATCATACCTTCCAGGTATTCACATACTGATAGATTAATTGAATAGTCTATAAACTCAATGAGTGACATACCTTCAGACTTGACCAACTCCCAGGATTCATCTAGATAGGATGTAATAATTCCTTCTAGGAAATGGGCAACCAAAGGAGTGGTGAGATCTTCTAAACAAACTTTTACAGCAAATTCAGATAACATAATTGCATCAGATATTTCTTTTTCAGACAGCTGAGGAACTTGCGCTACTTCTTCTTGAACTACTTCTTCTGGGACAGCCATTACAGAATCTGTAACTGCTAACTCTGAAGCTATAACTGCTAATTCTGATATTGCTGGAGGAGCTGCTGGAGGGGAGGCTGGAAGCTTAGAGACATCTTCATTAAACATCTCCCCCTGCCTGATTTCAGTGGAAACTGAAACCAGGCCCCTTGAAGAAGAGGGCTCAACAGGATTAGAAAGAATTTGAATAACAGCAGTTAAGGAAGCAATAGAGGAAGCAAGTTGAGCAATTGCCTCTGCAATCATGATTTTGATTGAGGGGGTAATTAACTCCACTATGCTAGAAATGAAAGCGGGAGTTATCTCAAAAGATGATGGAATGGCAGTGGATGGAAGATCAGCAGGAGGAATGTATTCCTGTTGAACTGGAGAACGAACAGGAGATGGAGAATGATGTGGAGAAAGAACTGGAGAACGAATAGGGGACTGACGAGGTATTGGAGTCCTCTCAGATCCTATCAAATCAAAACTAGGAGCAGATATCCTAGCCAGATGAGAAGGAATAGGAGATGCAGGAGGAGAAGGGATAACAACCGTGGTTGTATCTTGAACAGGAGAATTAGAAAGTCGTACTTCAGCTGAAGTTGATGGAACTTCAACTGAGGTAGACGGAACTGAAGAAGATGGAACTACTTCAGTAGAAGTTGATGGTAAGGCAGAAGAAGATGATGGAAGAGAAGGATGAGCTGAGCCAGCTTCTTGGGGGTGAGGAGTGACTGAATCAGTCATTGTGTTCTCGGATGCTGCTGGAGCAGCCCCTGTGAGAGCGGGCTTCAGAAACGTTCTCTTCCACTTGGAGAACAAATTCGGATCCATCTTCTTACTCGCTTTTTTTGTAGTAGCAACTGAAACTAGCAGCTGAGGAAACTTTTCCTTCAGGAAAATCCCAATAACCCTCCCGAGGGTAACTTCCTTCTTACTATTCTTTTTCCTTATCAGATCGAACATTACTCCTGCCCAATCAATCTTTTTCTGATTAACAATTGCACACATTAGTACAAATTGTTGCCTAGTGATGTTATCATGAGCAGAGTGCTTTCCCAGGAGCACTTTTCCAACAATCTCAGCAAGAAATTTTATCTTAAATGGGAAATTAACCTTGAGCAGCTTGGAGGGAATGCTTTCGGCATGTCCCAGCTCAGTAAGCATTCTTCCAAACTCTTGAGCATCTTGCTCATATTCTTCTTCACCATTTATCAAGCCAAATACATCAGACAGAACGGCGGGAGTCAAAGTTACCTCTTCTCCGCCAATGGTGCCAGTCATCGAATCATCAGTGGATGACGAAGTGAAAGCCCATTCCTTAATCTCGGGAACATTTATCTTAATCCTTGTCGACATTAATCTTTCTAGACCTTGATCCCGGCATAACTGAAGGATTTCCACAATCCCTGCTTCACAGCAACTGAATGCGTCAAAATCGACGCTGAAACCTGCACCGAACTTCACGACAGCTAGCATTGCTGGAGAAATCGCCATTGAAGGAGCTGGAGAAGACGGAAGACGACGAAGGAGACGAAGCGGCAGAAAATCGCAAGCGGGAAGACAGAATGCGAAAAGTCACGCTCCGTCGACGATAAAACAAAAGATCTTTTAACCTAGGTCGACTATCGGCTTTATATTAGACCGGAGATAGTCGATCTATTTAAATGATACTGGACCCGATGGTCGAACGGCCGTTCGACGATCGGCCCAGAAGCAGAGTAGTCGATCAATCGTTCGACTATTTCTGGCTTCTCAAACAACAAGCTGTCGTCATCCAGGGATCGACGATGAGCTCGACTTGTTCGACTATGGTCGAACGCCGGTCGACGATCTTCAAACAGGCAAGCTTTCATCAACCATAGGTCGACGATGGGCTTGACCCGATCGACTATCTTCGAACGTCGTTCGACTATCTTCAAACAAGTTTCAACATTGGCAGATATAGTCACACTTAGTCTCTTCCATTGATCATGCCTAGTTGAACTAAAAAGAACAGATGCTTCTGTTCATCTAAGGGCTTGGTGAATATATCACCTCTCTGAAACTCAGTGGATATGAACTCAAGACAAATCTTGTTCTTTTCCACACAATCTCTCAGTAAATGGTGCCGAATCTCAATGTGCTTCGTTCTAGAGTGGTGCACTGGATTTTGTGCAATTGAGATAGCACTGGTACTATCACACATGATTTTGGTGTTCTTGTGTGAGTAACCATAATCCACAAGCTGGTTTTGAATCCACAGGATCTGTGAACAACAGCTGGCAGCTGCTATATATTCAGCCTCTGCAGTTGAAGTTGAGACAGAAGCCTGCTTCTTACAGAACCAAGAGACCAATCTCTCTCCCAAGAACTGACAAGTTCCTGAGGTGCTCTTCCTGTCAACTCTGCAACCAGCATAGTCAGAGTCAGAGTATCCAATTAACTCAAATTCTGATTCTGCTAGGTACCAAAGTCCTAGATTTGGACATCCCTTCAGGTATCTCAGGATTCTCTTGAGAAGAATCAGATGAGATTCCTTGGGGTTGACCTGGAATCTAGCACAAAGGCATGTAGCAAACATTATATCTGGCCTACTTTCAGTTAGATATAATAGGGAACCAACAATGGCCCTATAATTCTTTTGATCAACTGGCTTGCCGTGATCGTCAGAATCAATAACTACATTAGTAGCCATGGGTGTAGGCATTGCTGAAGCATCAGCCATCCCAAATTTCTTTACCAATTCCTTGGCATATTTGGATTGGGAGATGAAGATACCATCAGCATCTTGCTTAACTTGGAGACCAAGAAAGTAAGACAGCCCACCCATACTACTCATCTCAAACTTGGAATGCATCAAGTTAGAAAACTTTTTGCACAGTTTGGGATCAGTGGAACCAAATATAATATCATCTACATACACCTGAACTAACAGGATTGTGTCCTTGTGGTGCTTGACCAAAAGAGTTCTATCAACTACTCCCCTAGTAAAGTTGTGCTCTAACAGGAAACTAGCTAAAGTCTCATACCAGGCTCTGGGGGCTTGCTTTAGTCCATATAGAGCTTTCTGCAACTTGAACACATGTGAGGGCTGAGTTGAAGAAACAAACCCTGGTGGTTGTTCAACAAACACCTCTTCCTTAAGCTCACCATTCAGGAATGCACTTTTGACATCCATCTGAAAGACCTTAAACTTCATGTAGGCTGCATAGGCCAAGAAGATCCTTATTGCTTCTAGCCTTGCAACAGGAGCAAAGGTTTGGTCATAATCTATACCTTCCTCCTGTCTGTAGCCCTAAGCTACAAGCCTAGCTTTATTCCTTACTATAATTCCATTTGCATCCAACTTGTTTCTATACACCCACTTGGTGCCTATGATTCGTTGGCCTTTAGGTCTTGGAACCAAAGTCCAAACTTTACATCTCTCAAACTGATTGAGTTCCTCTTGCATAGTAATGATCCAGTGGGGATCTAGCTCTGCATCTTTAAAGGTGAGGGGATCAACCTGTGAGAGGAAACAAGCGTGCATCACATCCTGTCTTAATTGATGTCTTGTTTGAACACCAGCTGATATGTCTCCAATCACTTGAGATGTAGGGTGATCTCTAAGTGTGACAATATCAGCAGGTGGGATGTGATCTTCAGCAACAGTTGGGATTAATTCCTCAGGAGGAATTTGATCTACTGTTGGTGGAACAACAACAGCTTCAGCAATGTCTTCATCACTGTCTGATTCAGTGATCTGAAGAGTTGATAGCTGGAGAATCTCTTGAGTAGCATCAGGTACCTGCAATGAATTGGGGGAAGGAGAACTTTCCTTCTCCTTGTAAAACATCTGAGACTCATCAAAAGATACATGCACAGATTCTTCAATTTTACAGGTTGATTTGTTATAAACCCTATAAGCTTTGCTTACTTGGGAATATCCTAGAAAAATTCCCATTGAAGCCTTTGCTTCAAACTTTCTAAGGTATTCTTTATTATTATTATGAATATAAACAACACAGCCAAAAACTCTAAAATAATTAATTTTAGGTTTCTTTCCTTTAAGCAACTCATAAGGAGTTTTACACTTAAGCTTGTGTATCAGACTTCTATTCAAGACATAATTGGCTGTACTAACTGCTTCTGCCCAATAGGAGAGAGGCATATTAGCATCTGCCAACAATGTACTAGCAGCTTCAATGAGTGTTCTGTTCTTCCTTTCAACTACCCCATTTTGTTGGGGAGTTCTAGGAGCTGAGAAGCTATGTTTGATACCTTCTCTCTCACAGAATTCTTGCATGAGAAGAGAGTCAAACTCAGTACCATGATCACTTCTGATCAATGCCACATGAGTAGAGTACTCAGTCTGCACACATAGTAGAAAATCTGTAAGGGCTTTGAAGTTATCAGCCTTAGTTCTCAAAAAGAAAACCCAACTGAACCTAGAGAAGTCATCTACAATGACTAAGGTGTAATACTTCCCTCCTAAACTCTGTACATTTATTGGGCCAAAAAGGTCCAAATGTAATAAATACAAGATTCTAGGAGAATCACTCTTATTTACAGATTTAAAAGAATTTTTGGTTTGCTTGCCTAGCTGACACGCCTTGCATAGGCTCTCCTTCTTGTAGGGGCAAGAAGGTAAACCTCTAACAAGGTTGTGTTTAGATAACCTAGATATATTTTTAAGGTTAACATGACTAAGCCTCTTATGCCACAAAGAATTATTATTAATTATTACTTCATTAAACAGGCAGATTTTAGAATGAGTTGAATTGAAATCTACTAAATAAATATTACCTATTCTAATGCCTACTAAAACAACATTATTATTTAAAGTAATATTACAAGAAGAGTTAGAAAATGAAACCTGGTAGCCAGCATCACATAGCTGGCTGACTGAGGTCAAATTGTGCTTCAGTCCTATCACATATGCAACTCTCTTGAAAGTAACATCTCCAATTGTGATCCTGCCATAGCCTTCTGTCTGACCACAACTGGAATCTCGAAAGATAACCTTTGGGCCGAGCTTAGCTTTGAACTTTGACAGATGATTTTTATTTCCTGTCATATGCTTGGAGCATCCACTATCCAAATACCACTTATTTTGAGTGATAGGATAGGCCTTCACCTGCAAGACATTCATTTAGACATTGTGGACCCAGGTAACCTTGGGTCCCTTGTTTTTCACATAAGAAAAGCTAGAAATAAATGAAAATGCAGGCTGAGGGTGATAACCTAATGGGTGAGATCTCCTAGGTGGGATTCTCCATGCAGATGATGGGTCAACAAACCTAGGGTTTCTATTTTCATTTAGGTTTCTACTGGTTTGATGATGATTTTGAAAATCATATTGAAAACGTCGATCGACGTTCGATGATGGGTGCTCAGATCGTCGAGCTTCGTTCGACCATTGAGCTTCCGATCGTCGAGCAGCGTTCGACGCTCTTTGCATTTCTTTAAAAAATTTCTTCCTCTTTTCTCTCTTAGCTTTATTTAAAGTTTTATTAACTAGGTTTACTTGCTCAGTGTTCTTCATTCCACTAGCTGAAATGAAGTACACTGGAGTTGAAAGATTATTTTTAAGAATAACTGGGGGTTCACTGGGAGAAGCTCCTAAGCCTAGTTTGTTATTGCCTGACCTGGTGTTAGTCATGCTGGTTATTTCTAATAACTTAAGGCTTCTACCATTTAGAGATTCCTCTAACCTTTTAGACTTAGCTAACTCTATTTTAAGAAATTTAATTTCTTTACTACAAGTAGTGAGATCTTCCTTTAACTTAATATTTTCTGTAGCAATTAATTCTGAGCCAGCTAACTTATTTCTAAGTTCTTTAATCTCTTTTTCTGAACTAATTAAGTCTAAGCATAAGGATTTAAAATCTAATTTAAATTCTTCAGAAGTAAAGTCATAAGAAGATAGTACCTCATCTTCTGTTGGCATTTCTTCCTCTGAATCTGAACTCTCTGCAGCTGAATGATTACTGCAGGCATCTATTTCCATCAGGCAAACTTCCTTTGCCTTCTTCTCTTCCTCATCCTCACTGGAGCTAGAGGAGGAAGATTCTTCATCAGAATCACTCCAGGTTTCAGCGAAGAAACCTCTCTCCTTCTTTTTGTTTTTGTAGGAGGATGGCTTGGAGTGCTTCCTATGCTGTTCCTTTTCTTTCCTCTTATCTTTTTTTTTCTCCTCTGGACACTCTGGTAAGATGTGTCCAGGTTTCCTACAACCATAACATATAATTTCTTTAGCAGGTGAACGGTCATACCTTGGTTTGTCTTCATAGCGTGAAGACTTCTTTCTGAATTCCTTTCTCCCCATCTTGAGAAACCTCTTGGCAAATAATGCCATTAGCTCCTTATTTGATTGGCTGCCTTCAGAAACATCAGCAGCCTTAAGATCTAGAGATTGCTCTTTTCTTGTTGGAGTAGGGGTCTTTGCTTCAACTTCTGCTTCCCTTTTCTTCAGCACTTGCTCAAAAGACTTGAGCTTGCCGAGAAGGGCTTCAGTTGAAATCTCATTTGTACTTCTGGCTGTCTTGATGGGCCAGATCCTTAGATCCCATGTGCTAGGGAAGCACATAAGAATCTTATCATTGACCTCTGTCAATGATATGTCCTTGTCAAGGGTCCTCAGCTCATTGATGATTGAGCTGAGCCTGGTGTACATGGCTTCAACTGATTTAGCATCAGTTTTCTTGAAGTTCTCATATTGTGAGATAAGGTTGGACCTTCTGTCCTTCCTTTCATCAGCTGAACCAGCTACAATCTAGTTCAGTGTATCCCACATTGCTTTTGCTGAAGGGCAGTCAGCAACCTTCTGGAATACTTCATCAGACATTGTCTGAGCCAGAATGTTCATCGCCTTGGCATCTGCTATCTTTGCCTTCTTGTACTCATCATTGTAGTCTGGAGGAGGCACTGCACTCATATCAGATGATGAGGCAGAAGCAGCAGCAGGTGCTCTTGGGGGTCCTGATAAAATAGAAGCAAAGATGCTTTCATCAATAGAATTCATATATAATTTTATCCTTGCCTTCCAGATGCCAAACTTAGCTAAGTTGCATGCTGGAGGTCTGGTGCTAGAATAATCCTTGGACTGGGCCATAATAGTGATAGTGATTATCTATAAACTTTTGGTATCTATCAGGATCTTGTGACTTAGGTGTTAGCCTATTCAGTCAGTCAACCTCCCTCTGATACCAATTGAAAGTGAAGGGATAGATACTACTCTAGAGGGGGGGGGGGTGAATAGAGTTATCAAATTTTGCACTAAACAAAACTTAATAGTCTGCCCAACTCCCTTGGAGTGAAATGCGGAATGAAAAGATTATAGATATGGAGAAAACCCTAAAGCCTAACACAAGTGTTGTGCACAAACTCAAGCTAACTGTAATTACAGTTAAGGCTTGGAAATCCTAATCAGCAACTAGCAAACCTAGTTATATCTAATCACAGCCACAATGCAGGAATTAAAATAAGCAAGCCAGACGACACAAGGAATTTATAGTGGTTCCCCAAACAACTTGGGTACGTCCACTCTTCTACCCACACGGTAGGAATCCATTACAGGTTTTTGATCAGGTGCCCTGCCACCACAAGATCTGCTTCAGGTAGATCTAGAAACCCTTTAGACTTTTGATCAGGTGTCTAAAAACCGAACACAGGTTTTTGATCAGGTGCCCTGCCACCAAGGGATACTTTTGAAGGGAGTAATAACCCTGTACAGGAGGGGGAAAGAAGGTTAAGATGTCTTCTCTATTTTACAATAGATTAGAGAAGCACAAAGACTTGCACTGAGCTAGAAAGCTCAAAGGAATCAAGGCTTCCCCTAGCTCAAAAATGTCCAGGTGAAGTCTTGCTTCAGTGCAGAAAACTCTTCAGAAAGATCTGAAGGAAAAACTACAAGAAGATAATAAATAATAAAATTAGAAATCTTCAAGCAGCTGTCTTCTTCTTCTTCTTCAAAAGAACTCTGAGTCTAAACTTCCTGGAATAGGAGAACTCAGGTTGAAGAAGAACAGAAGAGCTTAACACTTCTCAGATGAATGGAAATTGCTGAAAGCAGAAAACTTGAACTTGATGAAGGCTTGAATGCTTAAATGAATAACTGGTTAGCTAGCTCAAATCCTTCACCAAAGGATTCCTTTTATAACAGCAACAAGCAACGGCTCTTTTCAATTTGAACTGTTTGTCTTCTTCTGATACTTGAAACCTGGGCTGCAAATATCACAAGGACAAACAAACTCTGCAGCAAAATATTCTATAAAAGGGATAAACCTTTTTCAAAGAAACTGCAGGCAGCAATCTGATAATAAAGGTACTAAATAAAATCACATCAGAAACAAACTCTTTATAGCAAAAGGAAGACTTTTCAGTCTAATGGCTACAAAGGACTGACAGCAGATAAAGTAAAATATAATGACAGCTAATAAGACAAATGACTTTATCTGAAAAGATTTTACTCAGGCAAAAGGAATGGAGCAGATATTGCCTGGAAATATTATCATAAAACAACTGAAATAAAAAGGTCAGATAATGCATTAATTTATTAAATAGAATAAATAAATACAAAATAAAAAGGCAGACAGAGAACGTCGAACGACCCTCGGAGATCGTCGACCGACGCACGGAGATCGTCGACCTATCGGGCAGATAGTCGAACGATCCAGATAGTCGACCTATCAAAGAAGATAGTCGAACTACCTCAGCAGATAGTCGACCTATCAGAGCAGATAGTCGAACTATCAGATAGTCGATCTATCCAGACAGATAGTCGAACTATCAAGCACAAACAGATAGTCGACCTATCAAGCAGATAGTCGACCTATCACAGAAAACAGATAGTCGATCTATCAAGCAGATAGTCGACCTATCAAAACAGAACAGATAGTCGAACTATCAACAGATAGTCGAGCTATCAGATAGTCGAACTGTCAGGACAAATAGTCGAACTATCAAAGATGACAGATAGTCGACCTATCAACAGATAGTCGACCTATCAAAGCGGAACAGATAGTCGACCTATTCAACAGATAGTCGAACTACCAGATAGTTGAACTATCAGGACAGATAGTCGAACTACCAAACCAAGCAGATAGTCGACCTATCAACAGATAGTCGAGCTATCAACGCAGACAGAGCGTCGACCAACTGATAGACGATAGTCGATCAGCCGATAGACGATAGTCGAGCGGCGTTCGACTATAGTCGAACGAAAAACCTACTTAACCAAATACTTCATCTGGAAAAGCGGGGACTCTACAGCTAGACCACTAACCAATGACCATAGATATTTCTTGGGTCAAAGGACTAAAAAGACAGGACTAAACTCAAATCAAACTAGGGTACCAACATGTGAGTTGAGCTCGACAAACTCTGAACTAAGTTCGACGAAATCTTAACTGAGCTCGACAAACTCAGAACTCAAGCTCTGAACTTAGCTCGACGAAATGTGAGCTGAGCTTGACGAACTTGAACATGGTTCAACTAGTTCAACTTACAACCTTTTTGCTGTATGGCATTGAGTGTGTATTCATCACTCAACGCCAAAACACTTAGTCAAATTTTTCTTTAGTATCATGGCATTGAGTGAGTTGACTTCACTCAATGCTTGTGGACTTGGCTGTATTTCAGTTCATTCCAACAAAGACTATGACAGCATAGACTACACTCATCACTATAAGTCATCTGGCATTGAGTGATTTTCTTTCACTCAACGCCTGTTGACTGAGACAAAATTTTATCATCCCACATCTTAGGTAAGTGTTTACCTGTCTTAGCCACTTAGGCTACCTGACCTATCATAGTCATCTACTGATATGTTTATATCATTGATAAGATTGACTTCACTCAAATCAAGGACATTATGGGCAATGGATCTGTTAACCCAGAAATCGGCGATCCCTCCCAAGGTAGCCAACTCGCAAGTCACGGCCTGCTCCAGTTTCCCTCTGGAGGTCACGGTCTGTCAACCCCCCTCTTTTTTTAAGGATGGGCTGACATACTTCTCTATCCGCTCAGGCCGTGCGGCTAGGGAGATCTCCCCGGTCTGACCGACCAGGTCGCGCAGCAGCCGCTCGTTCTGCAGGGGATGCAAACTGCTTCCTCAGTCCGCCCCTGCATGCCGCGCGGTTAGATCAGTTAACCGCGCAATAGTTCATTCTTATCCTAGGAAACGAACTTGCTCCACCAGATGACGACCAACTCTCCAGTTCGCCAGAAATGTGCGGACTCGGTCTCAGCCCGCCTGTAGAGGGCAACATGGCCAGCCATTCTACGCCAGACCGCGCCATACCACACGGACTCAACTCCAACCCACAAGTAGGTTTTGAACTTCATCCAACAATAGTGGCGACCTACTTCAAGGCCGCCAGTCAGCATGCGCAACCTGGACTATTCATTACTCCAGGTCGCCAATCCTCGTCGCCAATTAAAGGACACCTCCAGGAAAGGCGGACTCATCACGTTCTTCACGGACTGGGCGGACTCGTTGTATAGTCCTTCAGTCTGCCCGTATTAGCAAACCCTTTCCACCAGCACTAGCCGCTCCCCAGCAGTAGGAAATTTGATCCTCAGCTCACTCAGCACAGTAGAGGCGGACTTGTCCTAGTCCTCCAAAAGCAAGATCAGCTCAAGTGAACAAATCCAGAACCGCTCGAAAAGGCGCGGACTCAGCGGACTCCTCGTTCTACTCGCACAACTTATCATTCTACTGGGGGTGACGTTACTAAGACCGTTACCTTCTCGAGCCTATAAATAGGCCCACATAACTCTCATTGTGGAGGGGAGACGTCAAGGTTAAGGAATCATTTCCTGCGTACTCTGCTTCTCAGCCCGCGCAACCTCCTCCTATTCTCCTCAGCTTGATCACGTAGTCCGCCTGGCTTAGTCCAGCGAGCTGCTTGATCAACTAACCGTACGGTCTGCCGACCTCTCTGGTCAACCTGCGCGGCCTCTGGCATTTTCTTCTCCTTAGCCGCCAGCTTCCCCCTTTTTGTACCCTTTATTTACTTTCTATGTAAAGGGGCAATCTCAAGCTGTAATACTGATTCTTAATCAAGGAAAAGCCTATCACAAGAGTGGCATTCAAGCCGTGGTGGGCGAAGTCTACTGTTTTCACTACCAGTGGCCCCCTCTTCTTTTCAACTTCTCTCTTTATCTCAGTATCAACCTGCGGTGCTAACCGTCTGCTCGACAGTTCCTCACAACCTCCTCCTCATCCCCGTATCTCGGACCGATCGTGCTCCACTTTCGAGCAAGCTAGCAGAAGAGCGCATTTTTCGCATCAAAATATAACACGCGACCTTCAGATCTCAAACAAACGATGAAGTCAGCAGTTACTCATGTCAGACCATCAACCAGCCGAGAACCTTGCTCCATCAAGTCCTGGTGAAGATCCTCTCTAGGAAGCCTTAGAGAAATCACGCAGAGAAACTGCCCAATAGTTTCAAGCAATCAACCACACTCTAGCTGCTATCACGCAACGATTAGAAATACAAACTGCAGCAGCACCAGTTCCTCCAATCAATCCAACACCAGCATCAGAGACTCTGCAAGTTTACCCGCCAGCCTATCTGCCGGTCTATCCTCCTGTTTACCAGCCAACCTTTCCGCAAGGGCATGCAGCTCCTTTGCGATCTCAGAATGATGAGTTGTTAGCTCGTCAAAACTTCTTCCAGGAAGCTGCCTGGGGAAGTCCATCAAGATTTCTAAATTTTCAGGGAAGTCATCCCTACTCTTCAGCTTTTGCCTTTGCTCCTCCCGCAACAGCTTTTCCCTTCTATCCACCTGCTCCTTTCGTAACTACAACTTATTCTCCCTTTTTTACTTATGCTGTAGGAGAACAGGAAGAGCCGTCCCCGTTTTCGGAGAATGTTCGACATGAACCAACTCCAATTAACTTCAGAGAGCCGCGACTGCCAATTTACACTGGAGAGACTGATCCAATGAAACACCTTCAAGCTTTTGAATCAGCCGTAGCTCTCAAGACCCTTTTAGATGCTACCAAATGCAACCTCTTTGTAACAACCTTTGATGGTCAAGTGAGAGATTGGTTCTATGGACTGCATCCTCAGTCCATCTCTTCTTGCTGATTTGTGAAGAGAGTTTCTGCTCAGGTTTTCTACCTCTACGAAGAGAAAGGGAGGTCAAGAAGCCCTCTTTGAGATCAGACAACAAGAGAACGAGACTTGGTCTCATTTTGTGGATCGTTTCCAGAAAGAAATCTTGGACATTGAGATCGTCGATCAAGAAATGTATCAAGTGGCTCTTATTCATGGTCTGCGTGAAGGACCACTCAAGTTTGAGGCTAATGTCTGAGTGCCAAGGACATATCAAGAGTTGATTGGCTTAGCCAACTCATACATTTGAGGTGAGAAAAGCAATCCCAGCTTCGTCTCCAGGCTTATAGCAGAGAAAGATTCTTTTTCATCTTACATGCAACCTCCGAGGTCTCCTCGAAAAGATTTTCCATCCTACTCAAGGAAGGGAAGAATATTTAAACGTCATCAACACTCTTTCCCGGGCTAGGATCGTGCCCGAGATCAATTGTTATTATTACCAGCACCAGCTCGCAAACAGCTTTGGTCCGTCAATAACACGATGATGACTTTCCAGAGTCTGAACTAGATGAGGCCATGCAAGAGTGAGCAAATCATGAAGGGTAGGGCAAATTTCAAAAGGCCTTACCAGCCGACAAATCAAAGATCAAAATATTCAGATCAGTTCTGTGAGTTCCACAAAGAAAGCAGACATTTGACTGAAAACTGCCGAGCGCTCCGTCAACTTGTACAAAAGATGCTGAGGCAGGGTAAGATGCGTGATCTACTCTCAAAGGATGACCATTCTGATCTGCCTGTTTCCAAAGGCAAAGAAGCAACAGACATTCCTTGCAGCTCAAAGGGAGTGAATCAAATCAACAAGTATCATGACCTAGTTATAGGCGAGACCATTGATGCTGATGACAAGGGCACCTTTGGAAGACTATTCTAAAGCAAAAGGGACATCACAAGCTCCTTGCAATCATGACTGTTGGTTTCTACTTTACTCTTTAAACATTTTCTCTCTAAAAATAATTCTAAGTGTTCTTTCATTCATTTCAATAAATTCTACGTCAGAGATCCCATACTGACACATTTCCCTTTATGGAGTGCTTCCTCCTCTATATTTTCTCTTTGCCAAAGAGATCACTGAATCACCGAGATATCACCGAGTCTTGCTTAGGGCCCCCTTGAGGTTAGACTCCGATGTAAGACCACAATGACCACATATAGTGGGGAGTATTCACATATGTGCAGTGGGAGACGTTCAACTCTCGTGTGGAGGGTGAGGGGACTTTGGATCTTATCCGATATCTAACACAAAGTGAGCATAAAGGGAGGTCCCATGTGTTAGCTCTACTGCGCTCTGTTAGGGATACATTACAGTTACGATGATCTTTGCTTGGCAAGCAATGACGATCAAGTGTAGCCTTGCCTCCTCGATCATCTCACAATTGTAATGGGCGAATACTCTATGGTACTCTCAATCCGTGCCTTCGCGAGGCCCACAACTTCGTTGATCAATCCGCAGACAAGCTAAGGCCACTTGACGCATCTAGTCTAATTGATCAGCGATGCTTGTAACCCGAGGAATGAGAGGAGTGCATCTATCAATCCTTCTCAGGATTTTTTGTGCTTGTTTCTCTTTTATGCCCTTCTAAAGGATGTGCGGCCATCCCGCTCTAGGTAGGACTACGCCCTAGATGATTTTTCTTAGGCAAGCGATGCATAAGGCCCACAGGTGATCTCCTGCGGCAGCATCCAGTCTTTTTTGGGTCATCTTCGGGGTATAGCCCTCCTTTCTTTGTTTTTTGACTTCTTACAGGTTAACAGGTTAAATCCAACCTATCAAAAGGATTTGCGGCATATATCTTGCTATTGATCATCTTCATATATTCAGCTTTCATAAAGATCTATCCACTGATGATTGGTTATGCTTACTCTCTGCATCTAATATTAAATCAAGGATTCTATTTCTATTTATTGACAAGCCATGCTATTGAATTCTAATCAAGATAGATTCATCTTGCTGGTCTTAATAAAGACATCATATTTGATCACGCAAGACGATCATTATCGCAGTTTGATCTCTACTCGGTTAATAACAGAGTTTGTCGAGTATCCCTTTTGCTATCCAATTATATCTTATCATATCAACAATCAATATACGCAGGTTCCATCCAGGTACTTGCGAATTAGTTTTCATTCATATCTGCTACTTACTTTTCTTTTGCAGAGATTGACAGATATTTGCATGTTCACTCCAGGTACTTGCAATTTACTTTTCTTTTATATCTGCTACTTATTCTTCTTTTGCAGAGATTAACAGATATTTGCAAGTTCACTCCAGGTACTTACAATTTACTTTTCTGTCATATTTGTTTCTCACTTTTCTTTTGCAGAGATTAGTAGATATTCACAGGTTCCATCCAGGTACTTGCGACTTAGTTTTCTTTCATATCTGCTGCTTACTCTTCTTTTGTAAGGATTATCAGATATTAGCAAGTTCACTTCAGGTACATGCAATTTACTTTACTATCATATCTGCTGCTTACTCTTCTTTTACAGAGATTAATAGATATTAGCAAGTTCCATCCAAGTACTTGAAATTTACTTTTCTATCATATCTGCTGCTCACTCTTTTTTTGTAGAGATTAGCAGATATTAGCAAGTTCCCTTCAGGTACTTACAGCTTATTTTCTATCATATCTGCTTCAACTCCTCTTTTGCAAAGATTAGTATATATTTGCAAGTCCTCCTCAGATGCTTGCGACTTAGCTTTCTTCTATATTGGCTACTTACTCTTCATTTTGCAAAGATTAGCAGATATTTGTAAGTTTCGTCCAGGTACTTGTAACTTAGTTTTTGTATCTGTTGCTTACTCTTCCTTTTGTAGGAGATAATAGGTGCTTGCAAGCCTCCTTTAGGTACTTGTAAGTTATCATTCTTCTGTGCTTTTCTCTCATCTTCGTTTTGCAGAGCTCATTAGAAGACATTCACATCTTATTCATTTTGCAAAGCAACTCAGATGAACGTCGTTTCGCTTGCATTAACTTTTCCTTCGCAGGAAAAAGATCGACATTTACACCCCTTTTCTGAGGAGATGTATCAGGTTCATCTCTCCTTGCCTCTTATTTTTTCCAAGGGATGGATCGTGATGTTCGTGGGTCTCCTACTTTTTCGGAGTTCCCTCCGAGACTTAAAAAAGTGCGGGGATTATGTTAACCCAGAAATCGGCGATCCCTCCTAAGGTATCCAGCTCGCAAGTCACAGTCTGCTCCAGTTTACCTCTGGAGGTCACAGTCTGTTAGCCCGCCCTCTTTTTCTAAGGATGGGCGGATAGACTTCTCTGTCTGCTCAGGCCGCGCGGCTAGGGCGGTCTCCCCAGTCTGACTACCTAGGTAGCGCAGCAGCCGCTCGTTCTACAGGGGTTGATGACTGCTTCTTTAGTCTGCCCCTGCAGGCCGTGCGGTTAGATCGGTTAACCGCGCAATAGTTCATTATTCTCCCAAGAAATGAAATTGTTCCACCAGATGGTGACCAGATCTCCAGTCTGCCATAAATGTGCGGACTCGGTCTTAGTCCGCCTGTGAAGGGCAACATGGCCAGCCATTCTACGCCAGACCGCGCCATACCACACGGACTCAACTCCAACCCGCAAGGAGGTGTTGAACTTCATCCAACAACATTGCCGACCTACTTCCAGGCCGCTAGTCAGCATGCGCAACCTGGACTATTCAGTCCGCCAGGTCGCCAATCCTCGTCGCCAATCAAAGGACGCCTCCAGGAAAGACGGACTCATCACGTTCTCCGCAGACTGGGCAGACTCGTTGTACAGTCCTTCAGTCCGCCCGTATTGGCAAACCCTTTCCACCAGCACTAGCCGCTCCCCAGCAGCAGGCAATCTGATCCTCAGCTTGATTAGCATAGCAGAGGCAGACTCGTCCCAATCTGCCAGAAGCAAGATCAGCTTAAGTGAACAAATCCCAAACTGCTCAAAAAGGCGCGGACTTAGTGGACTCCTCGTTCTACTCGCACAACTTACCATTCTACCGGGGGTGATGTTACCAAGACCGTTACCTCCTCGGGTCTATAAATAGGCCCCCATACCTCTCATTGTTGAGGGGAGACGTCAAGGTTAAGGCATCATTTCCCGCAGACTCTGCTTCTCAGTCCGCGCGACCTCCTCCTATTCTCCTCAGCTTGATCACACAGTCCGCCTAGCTTAGTCCAGCGAGCTGCTTAATCAACTAACTGCGCGGTTTGCCAACCTCTCTGGTCAACCTGTGCGGCCTCTGGCATTTTCTTATCCTTAGCCGCCATCTTCCCCTTTTTGTACCCTTTATTTGCTTTCTGTATAAAGGGGCAATCTCAAGCTGTAATACTGATTCTTAATCAAGGGAAAGCCCGTCGCAAGAGTGGCATTCAAGCCGCGGCGGGCGAAGTCTGTTGTTGCCGCTGCCAGTGGCCCCCTCTTCTTTTCAACTTCTCTCTTTGTCTCGGTATCAACCTATAGAGCTAACTGTCAAAGTAACCGTCTCCTCGATAGTTCCTCATCAACCTCCTCCTCATCCCCGCATCTCGGACCGGTCATGCTCCACTCTCGAGCAAACTAGCGGAAGAGCGCCTTTTCCGCATTAACAGGACCCAACAGAAGCGCTCTAAGATCTTTCGGGTGTGTGGTGGGACCTCTGTGCTGGATCCTTGGGTCTGTTCCATGTGTTAAGTCTTTGGTCGTTTAGCTTGTGAGAGAGAAGTAAATGTGCGAACGCCCCTTCCCCAAGGGTCGAAGCCCATAGAGACCGATTCTTTGGTTTCAACACTCCTGACACATACTAGCTTTAAGAAGTGGAAGTCTTGTATGAAGAGTTATCTTCTAGGCGAGGATCTTTAGGAGGTTGTTGGTGAAGATGATAGACAAGAGTTGACAGTTATTGCTGGGAATGCTGAAGCGGTGAGAGCTTGTAGGAGAACAAATGCTAAGACAGAGTTCACTCTAAAGCAGACGATCTCACAAGAACTTTTCGACCACATCATTGGATGTTAATCGGCTGCTGAGATTTGGACTTCCCTTGACGGGTTATTCAATAAGAAGAATGTAGCACGACTATAATTCTTGAAGAATGAGTTGTCGAAATCTACTCAAGGAGAACTGCCCATATTATCCTTCTTCTTGAAGATGAAGAACCTTTGCACTGAGATTTCAGCATTGGATTCGGATGAGACCATCTCAGAGGCGAAGTTGAATAGCCACATTATCCGTGTGTTGTGGAAGGAATATGCGATTTTATTACTTCAGTGTAGGGTTGGGTCAATCAGTCATCTTTACTTGAGTTGGAGAATCTGCTGGCTTCACAAGAGAGTTTGGCAAGACAAATGGCTGGGGTGTCGATCTTAGGGGGAGAATGTGAGGTTCTCTTGTTAGAGAAGAAGAAAAAGAGATGAGAAAAGAAGAAGAAGCCGTCTACTAGTGATAGTCCTTCAACCTCATATCAGTAAGAGAAGAGATATGCTCCTAAGCGGGATGGATGGAAGAAGGAAGGGCCAAGGTGCTACAGGTGCAGCATGCCTAATCATTTCAAGAAGGACTGCAGGGTCAACCTTCAGTCAGGGCACGCTGCAAGAAAGGAAGGAGTTGAATCCAAAGCTCAGGAAGGTGGATTGGGGGAATACTTTCATGACGGGCACTTATGTTTGTGCATTTTCACCATCAATTATCAGGAGGATTGGATCATGGACTCAAGGTGTGGTCATCACCTCACCGGGGACGAGTCAAAGTTCTCTTCTCTGCAGACGTACTCAGGTAATGGCAATATCATTACTGTTGATGACACTGTTCATGCAGTCGAGAAGGAGGGAGTTATTTTTAAGGTAGTGATAAGGATTCACTCACTTTGAGGAGTGTTTATTACATGCCAGGTGTAACATCCCTCAGACAACTAGACCCCTTAGGAGTGGTTTTGTCATGACTAGGTCATGACAAAACCCTAGAAGCCCCAAGAAGACCAAGTGGACTTAGGAATAATGCTGATTGGGATGAATGGTCTGCAAATAGTAGATTCCTAAACTCTAGTTTAAGATGACCATGAGGCTTCACCATGACTCTAAGACCCCACCATGACCTCACCAATCTGTTAAAAAGCCCTGAGGGTTAACTTGAGTCAACCAAGGATGGCCAAGTTGGCCAAGGATCACCTTAGGCCTAAATAGGGCAAGGTGCCCTAACTAAGGGCAATGTGCCCTTAATGAGCCCAACCAACCCTACCAAGGTCTTCCTTGACCTAAAGAGGGTTCAATGGGTCACCAAAGACCCATTGGGGTCAACCATAGAGCTTGAGTTGACCTAAGTCAACCCTAACCCTAAATGGGTCAAACTGACCTACATAGGGTCAATTGACCTTCCCTTAGCCAAGTGGACCCCACCCATACCCTCCTAACCTAGAGTGAGGTCAATGGGTCACCAAGGACCCATTGGGGTCAATCCTAGTGGCTAAGTTGACCCAAGTCAACTCAAATCCCAAAGTGTTCAAAGTGCCCTTAATAAGGGCCAAGTGACCTTCAAGGTGCCAAGTCAATCCTACCCATCCCTACCTATACCCTAGGGGAGGCCAATAGGTCACCAAGGACCCATTGATGGCAACTCAGAAGGTCAAATTGACCTAGGACAACCCTAGTCTAGGTTAGGTCAAACCTAGCTCAAATGGGCTAACCTAAGCTCAAGCCATCTTTCCATTTGGGCTGTTAGAACCGAACAAAAAACAAACCGCAAGTAGTATAACTGAAATTTTATTATCTGAAAAAGGTGTTTATTACAAAGGTATGACCTCCCTTTTATAGAATGGAGGAGAGAAGAGAGATTACAAACAAGCAATGTGAGACTAATAATTACAAGAACCTGAAACTATACAAGCCGCACAAGCCGCACAAACCGCCAGACCGCCCAGACTGCCAGACAAGCCGCCAGACCTCCCGGTCTCATCCGCCAGACCGCTCGGTACTGCCAAACCGCTCAGACCGCCAGACAAACCGCCAGACCGCCCGGTCTCATCCGACAGACCGCTCGGTCTCAACACTCCCCCTCAAGCTGGAGCATAGATATCAATCATGCCCAGCTTGTCGCAAATATGAAATAAAGAAGCGGACACCGGCTTGGTGAAGACATCTGCCAACTCGTTGTAAGAAGTGACGAACGGAGTACAAATATGTTTCTTCAAAATCTCTTCTCGAATAAAGTGGCAATCGACCTCTATGTGTTTTGTTCTCTCATGAAAGACCGGATTTTTGGAAATGTATATCGCAGCCTTGTTGTCGCAGAACATAGGAAGAGGATAGTTGTAGACCTCTCCTAGGTCAAGCATGAGAGTCCGTAACCATTTTAACTCACATGTGGTTGATGCCATACTACGATATTCCGCTTCTACACTAGACCTGGAGACCACAGACTGTTTCTTGCTCTTCCAACTCACAAGATTTCCTCCAACAGATGTGCAGAAACTCGAAGTTGACTTTCGGTCTCCCTTATCATCAACATAGCTTGAATCGGAATACGCTTCAACCCTCAAGTGACCATTCTTCTGAAAAAGGAGTCCTTTCCCTGGAGCTGCTTTAACATACTCCAATATCCTTAGGGCAGACTGTAGATGACACTCCCTAGGAGCTTGCATGAATTGGCTCACCTTGCCTACAACATAGGAGATATCGGATCTGGTCAATGTGAGATAAATGAGTTTGCCCACCAGACGCCGGTACCTTGAAGAATTAGATAGAGGAGGCGAATCATCTGTCCAAGTTTTGTCTTCCCCAATAGCCATGGGACATCTAGCAGGTTTAGCACCAGTTAACCCTACCTCTTTTAGCAGATCAAGAGCATACTTTCGTTGGGAGAGAACTAAAGAGTTGGATTTTCGAGAAATCTTAATCCCCAGAAAGTATTTGGGAGAGCCCATATCCTTAGTGACCAGGTGTTGCCGAAGGTGTTTCTTTGTCAAAGCTACCCCAGCCTAGTCGTCGCCAGTCAGAAGAATATCATCCACATATACAACAAGAACCACCATACCAGAGGAGGTTTTGCGAATGAATAAGGAGTGATTGACTGAACTTCGTACAAAACCAATGGCAGTAACAATGCCGCTGAACTTGTCAAACCAAGCCCGAGGGCTTTGCTTTAGGCCATATATGGCCTTCTTCCGATGACATACTCGTGTCTCCCCCTGAGCAACATACTCAGGAGGTTTCTCCATGTATACGGCTTCCTGAAGGTCACCATAGAGAAAGGCATTCTTGACATCGAGCTAAGAAATGGGCCAGTCCCGGTTGACAGCCACAGAGAGAAGAACCCGAATGGTGCTGAGACGAGCAATGGGAGAGAATGTGTCAAAGTAATCAACCCCATAAGTCTGAGTGAAGCCTTTAGCGACTAAGCGGGCCTTGTATCGATCCACGCTACCGTCCGGGCGGAACTTCACAACGAACACCAATCGAAATCCAACCACATCAGTGCCCAAAGGGGGGGGGGGGGGGAACAAGGGTCCATATACCCCTTTTAGTGAGGGTAGTAATTTCCTCATCCATGGCGGTCTTCTAATGAGGAATAGTAAGAGCCTCCTGGTAAGTGCGGGGAGTGTCAGTGGCAGAGATAGCCAAGGCAAAGTCCCTGCGAGAAGGAGTTAGACGATCATATGAAACAACAGCAGCTAGGGGGTATTGAGTACACGTCCGCACAACTTTGCGAAGAGCAATGGGAATATCCAGGTCGTCATGTTCCTCAATGTCCGGGACATCCGTAGAGGAGAGAGCTGGCCCGGGAGTAGAGAGAGGCGACTGTGGAGAAGAAGGAGATACCTCAGGAGGAGGACACAGTGGAGGAGATGGTGGAGAGGGAGGGGTGGCATAATCTCGGTAGGTGTAGAGGGAACGGAAGGGGTGGTAAGTGAAGTCGGAATATCAGGAGAGGAAGAGGAGTCGGGAGAGAAGTAGGAGGCATTTTCAAAGAAGGTGACGTCCGCAGAGACAAACTGCTTGCGGGTAACCGGGTCAAAGCAACAATAGCCTTTCTGAGCGGTAGAGTATCCCAGAAAGACACACTTGGTGGCACGTGGTGAGAGTTTGTCACGGGTGGCAGAGGGAGAGTGCACAAAGGCTGTGCATCCAAAGATACATAGGGGAAGAGGAAACGGATCCCTCCCAGGATATAGAATGGAAAAGGGGGGTTTTCCATGGAGAACGGTGGAGGGAAGACGATTGATAAGAAAGCAGGAGATGAGAACAGCATAGCCCCAATAGGAGCGAGGAACGTGCATTTGAGTCAACAGAGTGCGAGCGACATCAAGGAGGTGACGTTTTTTGCGTTCGGCCACCCCATTTTTCTTTGAAGTATAGACACAACTAGTTTGATGAATAATCCCATTTTGTATGCAGAAGGTAGAAAAGTCATGACTGATATATTCTTTGGCATTATCAGATCGAAATACTTTAATAGAAACATTAAACTGGGTTTTTATCATAAGATAGAAGGATGTCCATACAAAAATAATTCGGAGCGATCTTTTAACAGATACACCCACGTACAATGAGAGAAATCATCAATAAAGGTGACAAAATATGAACTCCCCCGACCAACGGTGAGGGTAGGAGACGGACCCCAAACATCGGAGTGGACGAGATCAAACGGACGGGTAGATCCACGAACTTGCTTTGGAGGGAAGGACGAGCGATTATGCTTGCCAAGCTTACAGGCCTCATAGTTGAGGGGAGGACTTTGGGAAGGAAGTTGGGGCAGAAGCAGACGAAGAAGTCGTGGAGGAGCATGACCAAGGTGAAGATGCCATTGGAGAAGATCTGTGGAGGTGTTAGAAAATGTGGATAGAGCGGAAATGTTGTCAAGGAAGTAGAGGCCGCCATTCTCAGTCCCAGTAGCAATCGTCCGTCGGGAGTCCAGATCCTAAAAAGAACAAGAAGTAGAAGTAAATGTGACAGAACACTATAACTGCTTGCATAGAGACGTCACAGATAATAAGTTGCACGGAAATTTGGGCATGTAGAGAGTATCCGCCAAGAGAAGAGACGGAGTGACAGGAACCACGCCTATCCCATTGACCGGTGAAGGAGAGCCGTCAGCGAGAATAATCGGGGACAACCGATCATGTGTTTCTAGGAGAGAAAAACACCGAGGATTGCCGGTCATATGATTGGTAGCACTGGTGTCGATCAGCCATTTTCCTTGAGTAACAACGTGGGCACTACCAGAAGATGTGACCACGGATGTGAAAGCCATGAAGGGAGGAAAATAAACCGCGCGAGAAGACACAACAAGCCGCGCGAACAGCAGGAAGACGAACGGCAAGGAAGGCCGTAACCAAGAAGCAGAGGGAAAGAGGTCGCACGGCTAGAAAGAACAAGCTGCGCGAACAGCAAGCAGGACGAGCAGCAAAGAAGGCCGCAGTGGACAGAGAGATGAGTCTGCAGTGGTCACGGTGACAACACACCAACGGCAAGGAAGGCCACGACCAAGATGCAGAGCAAGGCAAAGGGGAAGAAGTCGGGCGGCTAGAAGACAGGTCGCACGAACAAAAGAGGGGAGGGCTGGGAGGCGAAAGGCGAACAAGGCAAAAACAGGTCGCGGCGACAGGTCGCGGCGACTGAAGAGGAGGAGGGTGCGGTGACTAGAATAGGTCACAAGAAAGAAGCAAGCAAAAGAAACAGGCCGCGCGAACAGGGCGCAAGCAAACAGGCGGAAGAAACAGGCCGCAAAAACAGGTCGCGCGAACAGGAAGAAAGCCGCGCGGACAGGTTGCGCGGACAGAGAAGGCACCAAGAATCAGGAGGAGTAGATCGAGTCCTCTGATACCATGTTAAAACCGAACAAAAAACAAACCGCAAGTAGTATAACTGAAATTTTATTATCTGAAAAAGGTGTTTATTACAAAGGTATGACCTCCCTTTTATAGAATGGACGAGAGAAGAGAGATTACAAACAAGCAATGTGGGACTAATAATTACAAGAACCTGAAACTATACAAGCAGCATAAGCCGCACAAACCGCCAGACCGCCCAGACCGCCCAGACCGCCAGACAAGCCGCCAGACCTCCCGGTCTCATCTGACAGACCGCTCGGTACTGCCAAACCGCTCAGACCGCCAGACAAACTGCCAGACCGCCATGTCTCATCCGACAAACCGCTCGGTCTCAACATGGGATAACCTTATTTCCATGAAAAATATGGGTTAGTGGGCTGCCAATAGGCTGGAGTGGTCAGCAAGGTCAACCTTGATGACTAGGAGAGAGAAACTTTAACTCCTCTTTAATGGAGGAGAGAGAAATATTGAAAGAGAGAGCCATTTATGGCCAAGGAGGTCAAGGGCCATTCTTCATTGGCTGACCCAACTCCCCATTCAATCCAGGAAGACCAGGAGGCCATTTTGGTGGTTGTTCATGGCCGGAATAGTGCTACTACACCATGGCCGAATTGTACCTTCATTGGCCATTAATGGCCATTGAAGCCTTGGCCTCTCCCTTCCACCCTTTATAGCTGGATTCAACTTCTCTGGGGAAGAGGAGGAGTTTCCAGCCATTTCCTGGCTGGAGTGAGCCCACATTCATTCCCCACCACCATGGCCGAAATTCACCTTAAGGGGGCATTAATGGCCACCACCAGTTAGACCCCTCCTCTCCCCCAATTTGTCATTTTAAAAGCATCACAGGACTCCAAGAATTCGTTTCCACCCTTGCCCCGATGATCCCGAGCTACTTCACTGTGCAGTTGTAGAAATCCGGCGACTCCTCCACCACCAATGGCATCCCAATGATCGACGCGCCTCCAGGCCGCAAGCAAGGTCCTCCCCTTCCTCTTTTCCTGTGGGTAGATCATAGGAATTGTTAGGGGCAAGATTCAGACTAAATTGAGCCCGATCGGGAGAAGATTTCTACTGGTTTTTCCGCAAAATAAAGCTTGTCGGGATCGCCGGAATCCGCCCCTCCGGCGGTTGTGCCGCCGCCTGGCAATAGCCACCACCTCAACGGAGGTGGTGGTGGCGGTGGCCGGCCAGGGAGGTGGCCGGGTGACCGGCGGTGGCGGTTGGAAGTAGCCCCAAGATGGGTCAATCCTACTCATCGGCTGGAGGAAGAAGATGAGCTAGAGCCGCTGGATATTGCGTCAAGATTCGTGCAGGAGCATTATATTAACATTTCATTTTAATGATTTCTATCACACTATTTCAGTTACTTTGTAAATTAATTTATAAAATACTTAGAGGCTAAAAGCATAGAAAGTGGTCAACATATAAATTGTAGCCCTATGGATCTACTTTAATTTAAAATAATTTGAGTCAATTTGGACAACTGGTTTGACCAGGACACCCATTTTGGTGGGGTCTATACCTAGGGTTAGACTGAAACTAAAATGAGTGCCCCCACTTCATCCTTTGTCCAAATGACTTGAATTTTGGACAGGGATTTACCCTAATCTATAGCTAGGTCTTGCCCAAAAATGAGAATTTTTGGGCACAATTTCTCAATAGTTTTTGAAATTATTTAAATATCCTAGGTTAATTTAATTAGGGGACCAAATGACCACCACACCCTCCCAAATTTTGGTGAGTGGTCCTTGGGATCATCAGGAGGGTCTGTATAAATTTCCACCTCTTTTTGAGTTGATTTGAGTAGGATTTGAGCAAACCCTAGCCTTGCCCTAATAAGGGGTATTTAGGTCAAAAGTGCACTTTGAATTTTGAGTGGTCAAACCACCTAAATAGAAGCTGAAATTTGGACCACTGGTTTGACATGACATTTAACACCCTCATATTGGTTATGGTGTGGTTTGGGGTAGGATTCCCTTGGACCCAAGTTCAAACCCAATGTTTGGACTTTGAGGGTTTGAGAAGAACATGTGGTCAAATGCCCTTGTATGGACTTTGAAATTTGGTAGGGAGGATACTAGGGTAGTTAAAGTCCTCTGGTAAAAATCTTTGAGGATTTGGAGATGGATAAATCCCTCAAAACCCTAACCCTAGTTTAGGGCACAACCTTTATACAGGCAAGATAGGCCACAAAACTTAATAAAAAGTCATGAAACTTGGGTAGTATAATCATGAGGTTAATTAGAGCCTCTGGTGGTTTTATTGATAATTTTGGAACATTACACATAGTACCTCCTTTATAGTACATGGAATTGCCCTTGTTAATCTTTTAATTATTATGATCACCCTGTTTAATATAAAGTTCTGAAAATTGGGAAGAGAGTGTTTAGGTCAGTATGCTCATCCTAGAATTTTATTATGATTTTTAGATGTGTATATTCAGTACTTTCTTCACAAGATTTAAGAATGCAATGATATTCAAAATTTGATTCAGAGCTCAATAAGGGTTTAAAAATTGTGGAACTCATTTTAAGGTGTACTTTGGTCAGTATACACTTAAGGAAATTTTACCATAATTATTTAGAAGGATATTTACAGTAGTTGTTTCAATAATGTAGGAATGTGAATTATTGTTGAAAATTAAAATGTGAGCTCTTTATTCACTAATAAGTTTGGAAATTTTGTCAGAAGTGGTTTAGGGCATATTAGCCATGCTTGAATTTTATTATAATTTTTTGAAGCTTATTTACAATATTTACTTCATTAGCTGTTAATTATGTGATTATGTTTAAAATTACATATCAAGGCACAAACCTTACTGAAAAATTAGAATACTTTGAATTTAATATTGAGTAGTCATTCTATATTTATCATAAATTTATGGAGCATTTTGCATGTCTGAAAAAGGTACTTCATATTCAAACTAAGGTATTTGGATTTCTTAGGAAATTACATAGATTATCAAGTAAATTAGGAAAATTATGAAATTTTGGATTTAGGCTAATCATGTCATCGTAGACCCCCAATAATTATTATAGGGATATTGGATGATAATTTGGAGTACCTCCTATTGTGTATATCAAATAGCTTAGGATGGTCTGCGTTTAGTAAAACTGCAGAAATCATGTTAACATGGAGGATGATTGTAGGAAGATGGGAAAAGTAGAGTTGTAAAGCTGTCTAAGTTTAGGTGGTACTCGGGATCGACAAAAGATCGTCTATCCTGTGAAGAGGGAGACAGGGTCAAACTCATTAGGGTTAGAACCAGTGTAATACTAAAGGGATCGGGAATCGGGTAGTAACCAATGATAATAAGTGCCTTGCGAAAGGGAGCTTTGGGCTTCAGCCCATCGTAGTTCTTAGTGCCCTATGAGAGCCCTTCATGGGGTATACCGGGGGCAGTCCTGGGCTAACCTAAACTGTACTCAAAACAAACTGCAAGAGTACCTAGTATAACTAGGGTTTCACTTTCACTCACCTCGATGTCTCGGGATATTAGGTTGGTTCACACGGTCTGTAGGCCAGGGGATTTTGGTGATGGGCAATTTGGCCCGGCGAGCTTTGGCTCGGTTGTTGGTTGCGAAGGACGGGATGGTCTGGGGAGCCTTGGCTCGGTAGCTGTTACATAAGGTTGCATGTACATAATGTATAAGGTGGTGGGTCTTCGGTATTGGAGGGTCGATGCACCGATGCCAATACGTCGACTCGGCAAGTGTGGTTTAGCACATCGCCAAGTAAAGTCCGGTGCGCCAGCCGGCACGAGTATGCAGGAGCTCCGCTTAGTGCACAAGTATCGAGGCGTACGATAGGTCTGAATAGTTGTGCAATTACCGGTTTAGAGGTGAGCGAGGCACAACCCACAGCTTTCGTTTGCCACTACGGAGGTATCTTTGGAGGTTAGGCTCCAAAAAGGGGGATCTAAAGGTCTGTGTACACAGAGTCGAGTGGGTGAGTTGCACTTGCATGTTCACATCATGACATACTTGCATGTCATAGCATAACCATTGCATATAACCTTGACACCTATTGTATAAAGTGGTATGAGACGCTTTATACAATAGGCCTTGCAAAATGACCCCTTGGTTCATAAGTTCGCACGAGCGTGCTTATAAGTTAAGGTTTATATTCTGTAGATATATACATGTTTTTGCTAGAAAACTGACACCCTATCGTATAAATTGGTATGAGACTTTTTATATGATAGGAGCCTTGCAAAAGATCTCTTAGCTTATGTATTTTCATATAAGTTAAGGTTACATATTATACATTCAGTCTTTCTTACTATCACATGTACTCTTAGAATTTCTAGATTAGTTCCGTCGTCACCTGTTATTTGTTATTCTCCACCTTCATTTCCTCTCCTTTCCTCCTCCCCGCTCGGTGCCTAGGAGCCATGGGGGAAGGGGCGGGGGATGATAGGACTATCTCGGTAGGTGTAGAGGGAACGGAAGGGGTGGTAGGAGAAGTAGGAATATCAGGAGAGGAAGTGGAGTCGAGAGAGAAGTAGGATGCATTTTCAAAGAAGGTTACGTCCGCAGAGACAAATTGCTTGCGGGTAACCGGGTCAAAGCAAAAATAACCTTTCTGAGTGGTAGAGTATTCCAGAAATACACACTTGGTGGCTCGTGGTGAGAGTTTGTCACGGGTGGCAGAGGGAGATTGCACAAAGGCTGTGCACCCAAAGACACGTAGAGGGAGAGGAAACGGATCCTTCCCTGGATAGAGAATGGACAAGGGGATTTTATCGTGGAGAACGGTGGAGGGAAGGCGATTGATAAGATAGCAGGAGATGAGAACATCATAACCATAATAGGAGTGAGGAACCTGCATTTGAGTCAGCAGAGTGTGCACGACATCAAGGAGGTGACGGTTTTTGCGTTCAGCCACACCATTTTGCTGTGAAGTATAGACACAACTAGTTTGATGAATAATCCCATTTTGCATACAGAAGGTAGAAAAGTCATTACTGATATATTCTTTGGCATTATCAGAGCAAAAGACTTTAATAGAAACATTAAACTGAGTTTTTATCATAAGATAGAAGGACGTCCATACAGAGAATAATTCAGAGCGATCTTTTAACATATACACCCATGTACAGCGAGAGAAATCATCAATAAACGTGACAAAATATTAACTGCCCCGACCAACGGTGAGGTTAGGAGAAGGACCCCAAACATCAAAGTGGATGAGATCAAACGTACGGGTAGATCCACAAACTTTCTTTGGAGGGAAGGAGGAGCGGTGATGCTTGCCAAGCTGACAGGCCTCACAGTTGAGGGGAGGACTTTGTGGAGGAAGTTGGGGCAGAAGCTGACGAAGAAGTCGTGGAGGAGCATGACCAAAGCGAAGATGTCATTGGAGTAGATCCGTGGAGGTGTAAGAGAAGGTGGACAGAGCGGATGCGTTATCAAGGAAGTATAGGCTGCCACTCTCAGTCCCAGTAGCAATCATCCGTTGGGAGTCCGGATCCTGAAAAAAACAAGAAGTAAAAGTAAATGTGACGGAACACTGTAATTGCTTGCATAGAGAGGTAACAGATAATAAGTTGCATAGTAACTGAAAGGTCTAAGTTGTTAGCCTAAATCACCTAGAGGGGGGTGAATAGGTGAAATGCGTGTCAAATGCGGAATTAAAAACTAACACAGCAAATATCAAGCAATCACAGAAGACAAGAGATTTATAGTGGTTCCCCAATCTTGGGTACGTCCACTTTCCTCACCGATCTAGCAAATTACTAGACTCGGCTACTCCACTATCTCGGATTGAAAACAATCCTACACCTCGGAACCACGTTCCTACAAATCTCGATCCCAAAACGGATCTACAAAAACTCGGAAGACAAAACTTCCTACAAGTCTCGGAGAAGAATCTCCTACAATGAAATTTGGTTTGAAAATAAAAATCAAAACAACAATCTCAGATCTGGATCTTTGACGGTCTTCTTCTTCAGGAACTTCGGCTTGATCAAAAAAAAAGGTTGAAGATGACCTGAGAGAGATCCACGAGTCTGAAAACTAGAACCACCTCGATCGAGAAGAGAGATCTGGAATCTTCAAGGCTCGGCAAGATCGAGTGATTCTCTTTCTTCTGGATCGCTGGAGAAAAGATCGATGAAAACGAAGGTCGCGATCCAAACTTTTCTTCTTCTTCCGTGAACGGCAATGGCGGTGGCGAGAAGTTAGGGTTCACGGAATTTCTCTTTCTTAAAAGAATATTTCTGTAATAACGCTTAAAAGTCATTTCTGAAAAGACCTATTTATAGGTGGGTTCCAACGGTCATAATATTGATTAATGATGACACGTGGACCAATCAGAATTGACAGATTCAAAATACTTATGATGAAAATGGACTTAGAAAAATTCTGGAGAACTTGACTGCGATACTCGAGTAATGGAGGATATACACGAGTATGGAGAGATGGATTACTCGAGTAGCAAGAAGCAGTATACTCGAGTATAGAAAGAGAGAAATACAGGAGAGAAGAATGAATTACTCGAGTATCAAAAAATGGTATACTCGAGTATCAGAATTGTATACTCGAGTAATAGAAAGTATACTCGAGTATCAAGACGATATACTCGAGTATCAAAAGGCTAAACTCGAGTATCAGAAAATATACCTGAGAAACGTTAACATACACGAGTATCAGAGGATATACTCGAGTATGGAAGAATTTACTCGAGTATCAAAAATCAATTACTCGAGTATGAACATACTTACTCGAGTATCAGAAGATATACTCGAGTATCATAAAACACTTACTCGAGTATCAGAAGTTATACTCGAGTATCAGAAAACACTTACTCGATTATGAACATACTTACTCGAGTATCAGAAGATATACTCGAGTATAGAGCAAACTTACTCGAGTATCAGAAGTTATACTCGAGTATCAGAAAACACTTACTCGAGTATCAGAAGTTATACTCGAGTATCAGAAAACACTTACTCGAGTATGAACATACTTACTCGAGTATAAAGGACTTAGGAAAATTTTCTCTGAGAAAGCTTAGCTCCAAAGCTTCTGTCCATCCATCCAATGTGCATGAAGGATAAGTGTATCCCAATAGAGAGGCTATACATGGGCCAACACCTTGGATCACACAATGAGAGATTACATTGCATGGTCCTGTGTTTGGTGACCCATTACAGACTGACATTGGTCTACACTTGTCAATTAGAACCTGCACACATACAACTCAAATACAGCATCAAATACACCTTAATTCATCTTAGTTCAAGGTCTGACCTCCTACAAATCTGAGGCATTGTGGAGACAAACCCCAACAATCTCCCCCTATTTGTAGATGTCAGCACTCTCTATACTAAGGTGAATTACTTAGGAGTAAAAGAACAAAAAGCATATCAAGGAGAATAAACCTAATTAAAACAGGATAGACAAAATATGGCCATAATCAGAATTAAATATATATATATATGAGGAAATGTTTTTAAAGCACATAAACAAAATAGTCCAATTCCACTTTCTCAGATCCACTCATGATGGAGCATCCTTGTGCATTCTTTCCCTTTTGAGCTGTTGCCTCTCCAGGTAGCTGTAAGGCTTTGGGAAATAGGTCCTGGGCCTGGGAGGAGCAGCAGGGTTGTTGTGTCCCCAGTTTCTGTCATGGAGTCTGATTTTGATCTGTGAAGCTTCATATGCTTTCCACTCTGAGTAGCTGTAATGATTGTCTCTGTTTTCCCCATGATCTGTCACTAATTTCAGGGTATCAAGAATAAGGGATTTGGAGGTTGGACTCCAAATCTCTGAGTGAACAATTGCTGGATCTCTTCTGGGTTCAGAACGACTTGCAGAAGCACCTTCACCATACTTTCTTTTCCTCTTAGATGGACCTTGAGAACTGGAAACAAAATCATCTTGCCACATGTCAGAGTAGTTAAGAGGGGGCTCAGTTACATCTCCCTCAGGTCTAGGAGAGAAGACTGGCACACCACTTTCTGGAATGGTAGCTTGGACAAGGGCATCTGCAGAGGGTTGCTCTTCAAGAGGATTTAGGTGCTGAGGAATGATGGCTGGGTTGAGCTGAGCATTGGGGAAGTTCATGTTATGCAGCCACACAGCAGTGTCATAGGTATAAAACTTTACAGATTGAAGTTGAGAGAGAATGTCTGCTTTCATTTCCTTTACAATTCCATCCACTGTAGTTTGAGCCTGTTTAGAGAGAGTTTCAACTTGTTCTTTTGCAACTGCTTGGGCTTGCTCATAAAGTTTTTCCACTTGTTCTTTTACAACTTTCTCCCCCTTACTGATATCTATGTTTAGCTTTGCAATGGCTTCATCTTTGAAGGTGCCCACTTCATTACATACTGTCACAACATTCATTTCAGCTCTCTCATCCAGCTTGATCTGATTGTGAGCTACTGTCTCAGCCTGGTTTCTTAGCTCACCTATGCTTGTAATGGTGTGATCTATGGCTTTGCCTCCAAGTTGGAACAACCTTTTTAGTTCATCAGTATTTGCTTGAATCTCAGCAAAGCCTCTGCTCATCTCTGTTTCAAGAGCAGAGACCTTGGATGTTACTGATTGCAGAGAGGCATCAAAGTAATCTCTCTGTTCTTTTAGCATAAGCTCTATCTTGCTTATTATATCTGAAGAGGAGGGAGCTGAGGTTGGTTCAGGAGCTGAAGCAGCAGGGGCAAGAGCAGAAGTAGAAGCAGAAGCAGTCCAAGGAGGGATTTCTGAGATCACCACTGAGCTGACTGCTCTCCTGAATGGAACTGTTTCAACATCTTCTTCTGAGGGTAGGAGAGAGGGCATGGAGAAATCCAAATTCTTCAGAGGTGCCTCCACAGGATCTGGAGACATCTCATCATCAGACAGGAGAATATGAGCTGATTGGCTAGGCTCACTCTCAGGAGAATGGACTGGAGATTTAGCAGGAGAAGGAGCTGGGGTTCTAGCAGGAGACTGAACTGGAGTATGGACTTCAGACTGAACTGGAGACTTAGCAGCTGAGTCATTCTGGAAGAGTGGGGCATCTGAGCTGAGCTCATCAATAAATTTGTTGATATCTTCAGCTGTAGACAGAAGGGCTGCTGAGTCTGGAATCTCTGAGACTGGATTTGCTGATTGAATATCTGCTGGAGGAGGAGAGATTGGAGGAGTAGGAATTCTTACTTCTTCTGTTTTTGGAATTACTGATTCTGAAGAAACCTGATTCTGAGGAAGAGAAGAGGCAGGCTCCCCCTCAATTGCTGCACCCAGAGTGTCAGCAATTTGATGTTGAGGAGGAGATGGGGTCCTGACTTCAGGGAAACTGCTGTCTTGGTGTTGCTCTGAGGTGGCATCAGCCTTGGAGGCTTGGGCAGGGTTCATGATCTTGAGGTCATACCTCTGAATGGATGATATTGAGACTTTCTTCATGTGGTGAAGAGGAGTCCCTTTAGAGAAGTCAAACACTGTAGGATTTATCTCATGGAGGAGGAGGGAGATAATCCTGGCAAAGCTGGGATGTTTGACGCTGTCTTTGATCTTATCCAGTATCATCATTCCAAACTGAAACTTCTTCCTGCAGACAATAGCTTGCATAACATCAAAAAGAGTTTGTGATACATCTCGAATGGAGTAAGTCTTGCACCAGAGGATTTTGGCAATGATGTCAACTAGAAACTTCCCTTCTGAATTGAACAGAGAGCGGTTCAGGGTTTCACCTCCACCTTCTGGATCTCGACCACAGAATAAGGAGGTGCGGTCGGCATCTGCCTTGTCTAAATCATCTTCTTCGTCGACCACGGGCATCCGAAGCAGAGTGGCGACAGAGGTTTTATCTAACCGAACATCAACTCCCCTTACCTTTGATTTCAGAACTGTACCATTGTGTCTAATCTTCAAGTTTTTGTAGAACTCTTCAACATCAGGAAGCAAAAGGCGGCAAGGTTCTTGAAGAACGAAGGTCAATCCGGCCGTGTCCAGGAGAATCAGAAGGTTCTTGAAATCATCGGAGATATCTTCAATGCCATCAGTCACTAATTCCGAGCCGATTCCAAACTTGGAGGAGGGAGGAGCCATCAGCGATTCTGCAATGAGGAAGACGGAAATCTGCGGCGACGGAAGACGAAGAACAGGGTTTCGGGAATACGAACAGCCGGCGGCTACTCGAGTGAATGAGAAGTGGAAAGGACTTTGTCGTTTTGAATATATATGTATAAATAATCCTCAGAGTATCCAACATTTCTGACCTCTTCTAAATTTCTGAGTCCATCATTGGTCTTCTTTGTTAAGCAGTCCAAGCTCAGTTTTGAAGAATGAAAACTTGGACTCATCCAGCGGCTTGGTGAAGATATCTGCAACTTGCCTGTCTGTGGAGACATATTGAAGATCTATGTCTCCATTTTCCACATGCTCCCGGATGAAATGGTAGCGAAGCTCTATGTGCTTGGTCCTGCTGTGGGAGACTGGGTTGTTGGCTATTGCAATTGCGCTGGAAGAATCACAGAACAGGGGAATGTTCTGGAACTTCATGTTGTAGTCTTTAAACTGATTCTTGATCCATAACAGCTGTGCACAACAGCTGCCTGCAGAGATGTACTCTGATTCAGCCGTTGAGATGGCTACACAGTTCTGTTTCTTGCTGCTCCAGGAGATAAGTCTCCTTCCGAGAAATTGGCAAGTCCCGGAAGTGCTTTTCCTGTCATCTTTGCTACCTGCAAAATCTGCATCTGAAAATCCAATTAGTTCACTATCATTACTTCTCGGGTACCATAAGCCAAGATTTGGTGTTCCTTTGAGGTATCTCAAAATTCGCTTTGCAGCAATGTAGTGAGATTCCTTAGAGTTCACCTGAAATCTAGCACATACACATGTTGAGAATATTATATCTGGTCTACTCGCAGTAAGGTAGAGCAAGGACCCAATTATGCTTCTGTACTTGGTTTCATCAAAAGGTTTCCCTTTCTCGTCCTTGTCCAGAGACATAGCTGAAGCCATTGGAGTCCTCATAGAGGTTGCATTCTCCATTCCGAATTTCTTAAGCAGCTCTTTGGTGAACTTGGTCTGAGAGATGAAAATTCCATCCTCAGATTGTTTCACTTGAAGCCCTAAGAAATACTTCAGCTCTCCCATACTGCTCATTTCAAACTTCCCTTGCATAAGTTTAGAAAACTTCTTGCAGAGGTTGTTGTCTGTAGAGCCGAAAATAATGTCGTCGACATAGATTTGCACTAGCAAAATCTTGCCTTTTATTTCCCTAAGAAATAATGTCTTGTCTATCTTTCCTCTTGTGAACTTGTTCTCAAGAAGAAAGGTAGACAGCGTCTCATACCAAGCCCGAGGGGCTTGCTTGAGACCATATAGTGCTTTTTGTAATAAATACACATAGTTAGGAAAGGTTGAGTCAACAAAACCTGGCGGTTGCTCTACATACACTTCTTCCTTAATGTTACCATTTAGGAAGGCGGACTTCACGTCCATTTGATAGACGGTAAAGCCCTTAAGTGCAGCGTAGGCAAGAAATAACCTGATTGCCTCCAGTCTTGCTACTGGAGCATAAGTTTGGTCGAAGTCGATCCCTTCCTCTTGACGATATCCCTTGGCGACAAGTCTGGCTTTATTCTTTATAATTGTTCCGTCTTCATCCATCTTGTTCCGGTAGACCCATTTTGTCCCGATGACGTTCTTATGCTTGGGTCTAGGAACAAGTGTCCAGACTTTGCATCTTTTGAACTGATTTAATTCTTCTTCCATGGCTAGAATCCAGGATGCGTCGGAGTTGGCTTCCTCAAATTTCTTTGGTTCAACCTGTGAGAGAAAGCTTAAGTGTAAATTCTCGTTAGTTGTACCTCGACGAGTTCTGACACCATCCCGAGGATCTCCTATGATTTGGTCAACAGGATGATCCTTCAGGTGTCTGAACTCTAAAGTCCTTGCATCTGGGATCTCTTCAGCCACTGGAGTTGTATCTTCAGCTGGGATGTCTTCTTCATCTTGATCATTTCCCTCTCCAAAGGTGGTTGTAGAGGGGATCTTGATGAACGTCTCATCTTTATCTTTAATAGGTTCATCCAAGCTGAGTTCTTTCAACTTTGTACCTGCATCTACAATAGGCACACTAGACGAGTTGCTTTGCAACAGACTCGTCTCATCAAATACAAGATGTATCAACTCTTCCACAACCAGAGTTTTTCTATTGAAAACTCTATAGGCTTTACTATGGCTACTATAGCCTACAAAAATACCTTCAAAGCTTTTCTCGCTAAACTTTGTAGTGTGATACTTGCCATTGTTAAGTACGAAGCACTTACAACCAAAGATTCTAAAGTATGAAATGGTTGGTTGCCTGCCTTTTAGAAGTTCGTAAGGAGTCTTATCATGGTCTTTGTTGATGAGTGCTCGATTTTGCACGTGACAAGCGGTGTTGACGGCTTCAGCCCAGAAATACTCCGGAAGTGAGGCATCACTCAACATGGTCCGACAAGCCTCTATGAGTGTTCTGTTCCTTCTCTCAGCCACTCCATTTTGCTGTGGTGTGCGGGGAGAGGAAAACTCATGAAAGATACCTTGACTTTCACAAAATTCTGTCATGGCTCCAGACTTGAATTCCGTTCCATTGTCACTTCTGATTTTGACTACGGAACAGTTGTATTCATTCTGGATTTGCCTGACAAAATTAGTGAAAATACCGAAGGTATCTGACTTGTGTTTCAGAAAGAACACCCACGCAAAGCGCGAGTAATCATCCACAATAACCAACGTATATTCCTTACCTCCCAAACTTCTAACCTGCAGTGGACCAAACAAGTCCATATGAAGAAGCTGTAAACTTCTATTGGAATCCTTGCCTATTATGCTTTTAAACGAACTTCTTGTTTGCTTGCCTTTGATACAAGCGTGACAGGGACTGTCCGTAACGCACTTGACCTTGGGTGCATCACGCACTAAGTTTTGAGAGAATAATTTATTAATAGTTTTGAAATTAATATGTGCTAGTCTCTTGTTCCATTGGTCAGCAAGAGATGCACTACTTTTTGCCAAAAGACACACTGGTGTCGAAGAGTCTATACAAATAAAATTCAAGCAGAAAATATTTCTGCTTCGAGTGCCTGATAAAATAGTTTCCATATTGTTAACCGATTTTATCAAACACTTGTCTGCATGAAATTCAACTACGTATCCTTTGTCGCATAGTTGGCTTATGCTGATGAGATTGTGTTCCAATCCTTCAACATAGGCTACATTCGAGAAGGATACGCTACCGTTAGAAATCATACCATAGCCTTTAGTGATTCCTCGATCTGAACCTCCAAAGATGACCTTTGGTCCGTCGCAGACTGAGGTGTAGTTCAGTAGTAGGCTCCTTGTCCCGGTCATATGCCGAGAACATCCACTGTCCAAGTACTAGATTGGCATTTTGGTGGCCTTTGGACATACCTGCAATTACAATCATTTAGCCTTAGGAACCCAAACAAGTTTGGGTCCTTGGTCTCGAGTTAGAATACTCCCCCTACGAGTATTAGCCTCATGAGTGGTCATTCTCACGTTGCTAACTTTAGGGGTAGCAGCATTATTAGGATTGAACCAACAATCACTGGCGAAATGACCAACTTTGCCACAACACCAACAGTTGAACCTGTTGTATCTTTGCCTTGGGTAGTCCTGCCTGACTTTCTGGAATGAAGGTCTAGCAGGAGCCTTACTTTTGGAGGAAGAGGCTTCATGATGATTGCAGTTACATGAAGTCTTCTCCTTCATAGGCTTTTCTACAACGGGTTTTACTTTTGGTGTCTTCTTAAAGTTATGACCATGAGCATAAGGTCCATAGCTTTGAAGCTGAATCTCCTCATGAGGTGCCTTGAAGACACTCTCGCCAAAGTTACGAGGACGAGTCCAACCTTGGTATCTTGACTTAGGCTTCTCAGGGATTGGCCTAGAAAAGTGTCCGTAGGTGGACTCATAATCGAGTTCGTTCGTGGGAAAGATAACTTTCTTGAACACAACAGGTTCCAAGGGAGCTTTCCCTTTTTCTTCAGCTAGAGTCTTTCGGGCAGCCTTATTCTTTCTCTTGGCCTTGTTTCTTCTAGAGGATTTACTAGAAGAGCCAATGTGGCCTAAACCAGCACCCTTGGCCTTAGCAGAGAATTCAGCAACGATTGGAAGAACTGTCTTAGGCTTAGAGAAGCTCTCAACAAGCTTCTTTTCAGCCTCGAGTTGTTGTTCCAATTCCTTGATGATTGTCTCTTTAAGGTCAAGGTGCTTGAGAGCGTTATTGTATTCCTCCATAGCAGCATTGAAGTTCTCTTGAAGAGAGTTAGTCCTATTGACTTCTTCTCTCAAGTTGCTCTCACTAGCCTGTAGAGAATTGATCTCTTTGGCTTGACTTCTCACCATTCTACGACATTTCTCGTAAGCGGTGAGTAATTCCTTATACTGTCCCATGAGTTCAGATTCATCTTCAGAGGAATATCCCTCTTGCTCATTGTCATTTTCAGAATCAGAGAGAGGAGTGTGAGATTTTACCTCCCCAGTAAACTGGGGGACTTGTTCATCATCCGAATGAGCCATGAGCCCAAAGTAAGCTTCCTCTTCTTCACTCGACTCAGATGAGTCAGAGTCGCTGAGAGTTTTGCTCTTCTTGGCTACTAGGCTTCTCTCTGTCCTCTTCTTGGGGTGTGAGGATTTCTTTTCCTCTCTTCTTCCACCCTCTTTCTTTTTGTGAGGGCAATCGGCGATGACGTGACCTGGCTTATTGCAACAATAACAAATGATGTCAGTAGAAATCTGTTTGTTCGGTTTAGGATTATACCTGTCATGGCTACTTGAGCCTTTCTTCCGATGATCACTGTCATGTCGTGATCTTCTATATGAGGCATCCTTGCCTCTCCATTGCTTCTTCTTGTTCAAAAATTTCTTGAACTGCCTTGAGAGTAGGGAGAACTCTCCATCAGATAGTTCTGAGCCAGATGAGCTAGGCTCAGATGATTCTTCTTCATCAGCCTCAGGAACTGGGGCAGGAGAGCTAGCTTTTATCTTCCTTGAGCTATCTGCCTTTAGAGCGACAGATTTCTCCTTGGATGCAGACCTGCTTGTCTCTTCTTCAGCTTTTCTTGAGTTGATTTGCAGCTCGTAAGACATAAGCTTTCCGAACAGATTCTGCGGGTCCGTCTCAGCTAACCTTCCAAACTCCCGAATGGCACATACCTTATTATCCCATTCCTTGGTTAGGGATCTTAAGAATTTGTCATTGAGTTCCCCGTTGGTGAAGACACGGCCATACACTCTTAGGCCATTTACTATCTTGAAGAAGTTCTCAAAGGTGTCAGCTATGGCCTCCTTGTGACCTTGCCGGAAGGCTTCATACTTTTGATTCAGAAGGGATCTCCGATCATCCCTCACTTCTTCAGTGCCTTCCATCAGAGTCACCAGGGATTGCCACATCTCCTTGGCAGACTGGCAATGAATTAGATTCTGCAGCATTGAGTCGTCGACTGCACTTGCTATAATATTTTTAGCTTTCTTGTCCAGAGAGACAAGTGCAATCTCATCCTTATCTAGATCCATCAGCTTCTTGGGAACTTGCTTGGTGGGATCTATGGTGGATGCAGTCATAGGAATGTGGGGACCTTCTTCAACAATCATGAAGATCCGGGATCTACTGCTTCCATGAAGAACTTTACTCTTTCCTTCCACATAGGAAAGTTGTTCTTGGTGCAGATAGGGAGTTTAGCAAAATCCTTGGTCTTACTCATGCTTGATACTTTTCAAGAAACAACTTAGAAGGATAAGATCAAGGTGTTAACCTTTTAACGATCAACCTCCCTCTGATACCAATTGAAAGGTCTAAGTTGTTAGCCTAAATCACCTAGAGGGGGGTGAATAGGTGAAATGCGTGTCAAATGCGGAATTAAAAACTAACACAGCAAATATCAAGCAATCACAGAAGACAAGAGATTTATAGTGGTTCCCCAATCTTGGGTACGTCCACTTTCCTCACCGATCTAGCAAATTACTAGACTCGGCTACTCCACTATCTCGGATTGAAAACAATCCTACACCTCGGAACCACGTTCCTACAAATCTCGATCCCAAAACGGATCTACAAAAACTCGGAAGACAAAACTTCCTACAAGTCTCGGAGAAGAATCTCCTACAATGAAATTTGGTTTGAAAATAAAAATCAAAACAACAATCTCAGATCTGGATCTTTGACGGTCTTCTTCTTCAGGAACTTCGGCTTGATCAAAAAAAAAGGTTGAAGATGACCTGAGAGAGATCCACGAGTCTGAAAACTAGAACCACCTCGATCGAGAAGAGAGATCTGGAATCTTCAAGGCTCGGCAAGATCGAGTGATTCTCTTTCTTCTGGATCGCTGGAGAAAAGATCGATGAAAACGAAGGTCGCGATCCAAACTTTTCTTCTTCTTCCGTGAACGGCAATGGCGGTGGCGAGAAGTTAGGGTTCACGGAATTTCTCTTTCTTAAAAGAATATTTCTGTAATAACGCTTAAAAGTCATTTCTGAAAAGACCTATTTATAGGTGGGTTCCAACGGTCATAATATTGATTAATGATGACACGCGGACCAATCAGAATTGACAGATTCAAAATACTTATGATGAAAATGGACTTAGAAAAATTCTGGAGAACTTGACTGCGATACTCGAGTAATGGAGGATATACACGAGTATGGAGAGATGGATTACTCGAGTAGCAAGAAGCAGTATACTCGAGTATAGAAAGAGAGAAATACAGGAGAGAAGAATGAATTACTCGAGTATCAAAAAATGGTATACTCGAGTATCAGAATTGTATACTCGAGTAATAGAAAGTATACTCGAGTATCAAGACGATATACTCGAGTATCAAAAGGCTAAACTCGAGTATCAGAAAATATACCTGAGAAACGTTAACATACACGAGTATCAGAGGATATACTCGAGTATGGAAGAATTTACTCGAGTATCAAAAATCAATTACTCGAGTATGAACATACTTACTCGAGTATCAGAAGATATACTCGAGTATCATAAAACACTTACTCGAGTATCAGAAGTTATACTCGAGTATCAGAAAACACTTACTCGATTATGAACATACTTACTCGAGTATCAGAAGATATACTCGAGTATAGAGCAAACTTACTCGAGTATCAGAAGTTATACTCGAGTATCAGAAAACACTTACTCGAGTATCAGAAGTTATACTCGAGTATCAGAAAACACTTACTCGAGTATGAACATACTTACTCGAGTATAAAGGACTTAGGAAAATTTTCTCTGAGAAAGCTTAGCTCCAAAGCTTCTGTCCATCCATCCAATGTGCATGAAGGATAAGTGTATCCCAATAGAGAGGCTATACATGGGCCAACACCTTGGATCACACAATGAGAGATTACATTGCATGGTCCTGTGTTTGGTGACCCATTACAGACTGACATTGGTCTACACTTGTCAATTAGAACCTGCACACATACAACTCAAATACAGCATCAAATACACCTTAATTCATCTTAGTTCAAGGTCTGACCTCCTACAAATCTGAGGCATTGTGGAGACAAACCCCAACAGTAACTTGGGCACATAGAGTGTATCCTCCAAGCGAAGAGATGGGGTGACATGAACCACTCCTGTCCCATTGACCGATGAAGGAGAGCCGTCAGCGAGAATAACCGGGGGCATCCGATCATGTGTTTCTAGGATAGAATAACACTGGGGATTGCCAGTCATATGATTGGTAGCAGCGGTGTCGATCAGCCATTTTCCTTGAGTAACACCGTGGGCACTACCAGAAGACGTGACCACCGAGGCAGACGGCTTTGAGTAGGATGTGAAAGCCATGAAGGGAGGAAAGGAAACCGCACGAGAAGAAACAACATGTCTCGCGGACAGCAGGAAGACGTGCGACAAGGAAGGCCGCAACCAAGAAACAGAGGGAAAGAGGTCGTACGACTAGAAAGAACAAGTCGCGCGAACAGCAAGCAGGACGGGCAGCTAAGAAGGCCGCAATGGACAAAGAGAAGATTCTGCAGCGGTCATAGTGACAGCACACCAACAGCAAGGAAGGCCATGACCTAGATGTAGAGCAAGGCAAAAGGGGAAGAAGTCGTGCGAACAAAGGAGATCGCTCGAAGCAAGGCAGGTCGTGCGAACAAACAGAGTTCGTGCGAAAGAGAGGAAATCACGCGACTAAAGGAGATCGCGGGAAGAAGAGGAGACCGTGAGAAACAGGTCGCGAAAAAGGTCTCGAACAGACAAGGAGGGAGAGCAGAAAGGTCGCACGCACAGAGGGGCAGCAATAGGGCGCACGAACAAGTCGCACGAACAAGAACAAGCGCGAACAGGGCGCAACAAGAGAAGAAACAGGTCGCGAGAACAGGTCACGAGAGAAGGAACAAGCCACTCGGACAAGTCGAGCGGACAGAGAGGGCGCAAAGAATAAGAGGAGAAGGGCAAGCCGCGCAGATAAGACAGAACAAACTGCGCGTATAGAGGCAAACTGAATAAGGTGGAATCGATCGAGTCCTCTGATACCATGTGCGAACAGAAAATTAGAGACCGAAAATTGGAGTAACAAAACTTTTATTATCCAAAAAGATATCTATTACAAAGGTATGACATCCCTTTTATAGAATGGAGGGGAGAAGAGAGATTACAAATAAGCAATGTGGGACTAATAATTACAAGAACATGAAACTATACAAGACGCATAAGCCGCACAAGTCGCACGATTAGACTAACTACACGGCCACAACAATGAGGAAGACAGGCGGCCAATATCCCCAAGTCGGCATAGTCAAGTCGCCAGATCGCCAGTTAAACCGCCAGACTGCCCGATCTACAACCCGGCCACCAAACTGCTGAGAGAAACCGCCAGACTACCCGGTCTCCAACCCGGCTACCAAACTGCTGGGACAAGCCACCAGACCGCCTGGTCTAAACTCAACAGACCGCTCGGTCTCAACAGTCTTTTAGACTAAAGGTTTTCGGACCACATCATTTTAGGGGACCGTGGAGCCCAGTATGGAGGAGCAGCCCCGGAGGTTGGCCCGCTTGGAGATGGGACAGTCTAGCACCGGAGTTCAGATAGCTGGGACTGTGAGTCCCGATCTTCAGTAGATGTTTAGCTCTTGCTTTCGCGCTGAGTATTTTTGTAGCAAGGATATTGATGTACCGGGCATGAGCCCAATTTTCTGTACTCTTATTATATCTTTGGACACTCCCTTCGTGGAAAATATTTATTATAAATGTGATTCTGGTGGACTTGTTGAGTTTCATTCTTACTCTTATAGTTTTGCTATATTTTCTATGATCGATGTGGCCGACAGGATCGACGTTTTATAGTGATGACCTTCCCGGGCGTGAAAGTATCACTGCAAAGCGGCGGTTCTGGGCCCAATACCCTGGTGGTGTAAAAAGAAAAAAAATGGGGTCTTATAAGTGGTACTAGAGGAAACCTCGATCGAAAAAGTAGCGGTCCATAATCCCTGGGTCACCCCCGCACGAGTTTAGTTTGGGGACAAACTAAGCAGCGGAAGCAGTGGTGTGCCCATATGGGGGATTACATGTAAATAGTTCACCTTTAATTAGGTTTGAGTTGATTACTTACAATGACTTTTGTTACGCAGCCCCCATCACAGCCTACACCACAGGGCGGAGTCCAGCAGACTCCAAATATTGACCCACCTCCTCCAATCCCCACTCCGTTTCTACAGTCAGAGATGGGGCAGACTCTGACAGCCATTCTGGAGGCTTTCAGGGCCCAACAGGTCCCGGCTCCGCAGCCAAACCCAGGGCCAATTGGCTGAGTATCTTTCGAGGACTTTCTCCCCCGTCTTACTTGGGGACAGAGTCGGCTGTTCAGATAGAGGAGTGGCTGGATATCATGTATGAGATGCTGACTGGGATACGGTGCACTTGGGAGGAGAGGGTGCCTTCGGTGGTCTCTTGCTTGGAGTCTCATGCCAAGAGATGGTGGAAGACGTCGCTGGACACGACATTTGCTGATAGAGAGGTTGCAGAGATTGCTTGGGAGGAGTTCAGGGCCGCACTGTTGGAGCATTTTGTTCCGCAGTCGGCCAGAGATGAGCTAGAAGATAGATTTCTACAGTTGAGGCAAGGCAATAAGATGGTGGTGGAGTACTACTGGGAGTTTAATCATCTGGCCCGGTTTGCGGATTCTTATCAGTTGGATGAGGCAGGATACACCAAGAGGTTCTATAAGGGCCTGCGAGAGGATATGAGGGAGGCTTTGCTGTTCATATCCGACGGGCCTATTCATCAGATATTGGAGATGACGAAGAGGATTGAGGCAGATTGACACACTACTCGAGGCCGGAAACGTCCAACTGAGGATCAGGGCAGGGGAGCCAGAAATGATCAGCGACGGGGCCGCTTTGCTGATGGGAGAGATGGGAGAAGGGCAGTGGACTAGCCACGTCAGGAGGTGAGACAGGAGCAGAGAGAACCAGTGGCGATGGCTCCTTAGCCTCTCCAGATGCGGGAGATGCAGAGACCCGGGGGTATGGTATATCCTCCGCCAGAGTGCTTCAACTATCATCAGGTGGGGCATATCCGGAGAAATGCCCCATGAGGGGGCACCCCTACCAGTACCACAGGTTGCCCCGCCTGCTCAGTATTTTGGAGGTCGAGGACTTGACCGAGGACGTAGATACCAGGGCGGAGACCGCAGGCAGGAAAGGGAGCAAGTGTATGCACTTGATCTGGCTCAACCACGGAACCCGGAGTAAGTGATCACAGGTATGCTAGTAAATTTTAAGATTTCTTTCCTAAATAATTAGACTCATGAATGTAGAATTGACAGACTAGGAAGTAAAACCATAACTAGAATTCTAAGATATTTAACTACCCCAGGCATAGTCTTCATCATCGGTAAGCCCGCTTATACACTGTTCGATACGGGTGCTTCGCATTCGTTCATGTCGGAGGCCTTCATGGAAGGGTTGGAAGGCGTAGAGGGATTCACAGGCTTGATGATGAGGATACGACTACCAGACGGATCAGAGCTGTTCACCTCTGCCCACTACAACATGGAGGCAGTGATCTGCGTGAAGGCATTCGAAGTACGTACCAACAATGATCATAAAGATGCCAGTCTATGATTTGATACTGGGCATGACATGGTTGCTTTGGAACCATGCCCAGATCGACTGCTTGTCAAAGAGGATCACCGTGAGGCATGGGGATTCCCACATCGTCATCGACGGTATTAGACCTATTCCCCCTCTCTTGCTATCATCCGTGCAGGCCGTCAAGGCTCACTTGTAGGGGGAGGAATTCTATGAAGTGCTGTTTGAAATGGATGAGGCCAAGGATTCCATCTCTGATATCCCGCTGGTGCGGGATTTTGCTGACGTATTCCAAGAGAAGCTGCCAGGGCTACCCCCACACCGGGAGTAGGATTTCCAGATACAACTTGTACCGGGGGCTAATCCGGCATCTAGAGCCCCTTATCGGATGGCCCCGAAGGAGTTGATAGAGTTTTGAAGCCAACTATAGGAACTAGTGGAAGCCGGATTTGTCCGTCCGAGCTCTTCACCATAGGGAGCCCCAGTGTTGTTCATCAAGAAGAAGGACAGGACACTTAGATTGTGCATCGACTACCGAGCACTGAACTGACTGATAATCCGGAATACCTATCCACTACCAAGTATAGATGAGCTATTAGATCAGCTGGAGGGGGCGCATTTCTTTTCGAAACTGGATTTGAGGTCGGGCTACTACCAGCTGCGGATCTAGGAGGAGGACATTTCGAAGACTACCTTCAGTAGTAGATATGGGTTGTTTGAGTTTACCGTGATGCCCTTCGGGCTCACGAATGCACCGTCGGCGTTCATGAGCCTCATGAACCGGGTGTTCGAGGCATATCTGGATGTGTTCGTCATCGTGTTTATTGATGATATCCTCATCTACTCGAGGATAGAGGAGGAGCACACACGACATCTGACTTTGACTCTAGAGAGACTACGGGAGCACCATCTTTATGCGAAGTTCAGCAAATGCCAGTTCTGTTTAAAGGAAGTGGCTTTACTAGGCCATATCATCAGTGGAGCTGGGTTGGCAGTGGACCCGACCAATATTCAGGCAGTTCAGGATTGGCCATAACTGAAGACAACCACAGACGTGCGGAGTTTTCAAGGACTTGCCGGTTATTACCGAAAGTTCGTGGAGGGATTCTCTCGGATTGCCCTCCCACTCACATCTCTGACGAGGAAGGAAGTGCCCTTTGTCTTGACCCCGCAGTACGAGACGGCTTTCCGGGAGCTGAAGGATCGACTCACCTCAGCTCCTATTCTTTCCCTTCCTTTAGGGAGAGAAGGATTCCAGGTCTACACCGATGCTTCCTATCAGGGAATGGGAGCAGTGCTGATGTAGAAGGGCCACGTGATTGCTTATGCTTACCGCCAGCTGAAGAAGCATGAGCAGAACTACCCTGTTCATGACTTAGAGATGGGAGCGGTCGTGTTTGCTCTGAAAGTCAGGCAACATTATCTATACGGTGTCCCTGCGACATATACTCCGATCACAAAAATTTGAAGTATGTGGACACGCAGAAGGAGCTGAATATCAGGCAGAGGCGATGGGTGCAGTTTCTAGCAGATTACCAGTACAAGATGCACTACCACCTAGGGAAGTAGAATGTGGTAGCCGATGCGCTAAGTCGGAGAGCCGCCACCACCGCAGCGAAGCCTTAGATTATGTCCATGGATCTGGTGCAGGGATTAGAAGATATGCACATCACGCTGGTGTCGTCTGATGACCCCGAGCTTTATGAGGAGTATTTAGCAGCGATGAGTGCCACAAATGACATTCGAGACCGAGTCAGAGATGGGCAGAGGCAGGATTCCAAACTGGAGCCGATATTCTAGGCCTTGGAGGCAGGTGCTGCTGGAGATTACATACTGAGGGATGCCCTGGTGTGCTTTATAGGACGGGTTTATATACTAGAGGGAGGCCAGGTCCGGGAGGATATTATGATGATGGCCCACTACAGCCGGTATTCGGTACACCCAGGGGTTACGAAGATGACTGCGGATCTGATGAAGACCATGTACTGGCCAGACATGAAGAAGGATATCACCTTCTTCGTGACCCACTACGATACATGCCAGCTGGTGAAGGCAGAGTGCAGAAACCCCGCAGGATTTTTGCAGCCACTTCCAGTGCCGGAGTGGAAGTTCGAGGATATCGCGATGGACTTCATACATGGCCTTCCCCGATCGGGACGGGAAATGATTCGATCTGGGTAATCGTCGACCGGCTAACGAAGGTAGCCAGATTTATCCCGATAAGGAAGGATGACTCGGTTGGTGTGCTGGTTCAGAAATTCGTAGAGCAGTTCGTCCGTTATCATGGCGTACCCAGGACGATCATATCAGATCAGGATGGACGGTTTACGTCCAGGGAGTGGAGATCAGTGCAGAATTACTTGGGCACTCGACTGACTTTCAGTATAACTTTTCATCCCCAGACTGACGGGCAGACGGAACGCACCAACTGGACCTTGGAAGATCTGCTGCGACTATGCATTCTGGATTGCGGAGAACCTTGGGAGAAGCCGTTGCCACTGGTCGAATTCTCATATAATAACAGCTACCAGTCCAGCATCGGGATGTCTCTTTATGAGGCCCTATACGGAAGAAGGTGTAGGAATCCGCTGTCATGGGTACAGGACGAGGATCCGAAGGTTTTGGGCTCGGAGTTTGTTGAGAACACCGAGGCTCAGGTGAGGCTGATACGGGACAGGATGTTAGAGGCACAGAGCCGACAGGCTAAGTATTACGATGCTCGGCATTGTCAGGTGGAATTTTAGGTGGGGACCGATTATTCTTGAAGATCCGACCGATGCATGGGGTTTCACGGGTGCCCGAGATATATGGGGCCTTACAGAATCCTGGAGCGGATCGGTCCCTTAGCATACAGGCTGGAGATGCCACCGGAGCTGGCAGGTCTGCACTATGTATTCCATGTATCTTCTCTTCTGAGGGCTCTACTACGCCCGGAGAAGTAGATTACGGCCACGGATGGGCCGGTAGTCTCTGACCGGTCAGTTCACCTGGAGCCGGTCCGGATTAACGATAAGGGAATACGAGTCTTGCGCCGCAAGAAGGTTCCATTAGTCAAGGTCCTGTGGAGGAATCACGGTCAGGAGGAGCACACCTGGGAGCCGCAGGATCTAATGCAACAAAGGTACCCAAAGCTTTTCAGTCAAGTATTCCTCACAACCTCTCGGGATGTTACTATTTACTTTTCATATTTGAAACCCCGTAGGCCTAGCTAGAATTTCGAAGACGAAATTTTTTGTTTATGTATTGGGATTTGTAATATTCCTCAGACAACTAGACCCCCTAGGAGTGGTTTTGTCATGACTAGGTCATGACAAAACCCTAGAAGCCCCAAGAAGACCAAGTGGACTTAGGAATAAAGGTGATTGGGATGAATGGTCTGTAAATAGTAGATTCATAAACCCTAGTTTAGGATGACCATGAGGCTTCACCATGACTTTAAGACCTACTATGACCTCACCAATATGTTAAAAGGCCCTAAGGGTTCACTTGAGTCAACCCAGGATGGCCAAGTTGACCAAGGATCACCTTAGGACTAAATAGGGCAAGGTGCCCTAACTAAGGGCAATGTGCCCTTAATGAGCCCAACCAATCCTACCAAGGTCTTCCTTGACCTAAAGAGGGGTTAATGGGTCACCAAAGACCCATTCGGGTCAACCATAGAGCTTGAGTTGACCTAAGTCAACCCTAACCCTAAATGGGTCAAACTGACCTACATAGGGTCAATTGACCTTCCATTAGCCAAGTGGACCCCACCCATACCCTCCTAACCCTAGAGTGAGGTCAATGGGTCACCAAGGACCCATTGGGGTCAACCCTAGTGGCTAAGTTGACCAAAGTCAACTCAAAACCCAAAGTGGTCAAAGTGCCCTTAATAAGGGTCAAGTGACCTTCAAGGTGCCAAGTCAACCCTACCCATCCCTACCTAGACCCTAGGGGAGGCCAATAGGTCACCAAGGACCCAATGATGGCAACTTAAAAGGTCAAATTTACCTAGGTCAACCCTATTTTAGGTTAGGTCAAACTTAACTCAAATGGGCTAACCTAAGCTCAAGCCCTCTTTCCACTTGGGCTAACCTTATTTCCATGAAAAATATGGGTTAGTTGGCTGCCAATAGGCTTGAGTGGTCAGCAAGGTCAACCTTGATGACTAGGAGAGAGAAACTCCAACTCCTCTTTAATGGAAGAGAGAGAAATGGTGAAAGAGAGAGTCATTCATGGCCAAGGAGGCCAAGGGCCATTCTTCATTGGCTGACCCAACTCCCCATTCAATCCAGGAAGACCAGGAGGCCATTTTAGTGGTTGTTCATGGCCGGAATGGTGCTACCACACCATGGCCGAATTGTACCTTCAATGGCCATTAATGGCCATTGAAGCCTTGGCCTCTCCCTTCCACCCTTTATGGCTGGATTCAACTACTCTAAGGAAGAGGAGGAGTTTCCAGCCGTTTCCTGGTTGGATTGAGCCCACATTCATTCCCCACCACCATGGCCAAAATTCACCTTAAGGGGGCATTAATGGCAACCACCAGCTAGACCCCTCCCCTCCCCCAATTTATCATTTTAAAAGCATCAAAGGACTCCAAGCATTCATTTCCACCCTTGCCCCGACGATCCCGAGCTACTTCACTGTGCAGTTTCAGAATTTCGGCGACTCCTCCACCACCAATGGCATCCCGGCGATCGACGCGCCTCTAGGTCGCAAACAAGGTCCTCCCCTTCCTCTTTTCCTGTGGGTAGATCATAGGAATGGTTAGGGACAAGATTCGGGCTCAATTGAGCCCAATCGGGAGAAGATTTCTCCTAGTTTTTCTGAAAAATAAAGCTTGTTGGTATTGCCGGAATCCGCCCCTTCGGCAGATGTGCCGCCGCGTGGAAATAGCCACCACCTCGACGGAGGTGGTTGTGGCCGACCAAGGGGGTGGTCGGGTGGCCGGCGGTTGCGGCTGGAAGTAGCTCCAGGATGGGTCAATCCTACCCGTCGGTTTGAGGAAGAAGATGAGCCAGAGCCGCTTGATCTTGCGTCAAGATTCGTGCAGGGGCATTATATTAACATTTCATTTTAATGATTTCTGTCACACTATTTCAGTTACTTTGTAAATTAATTTAAAAATACTTAGAGGCTAAAAGTAGAGAAAGTGGTCAACATATAAATTGTAGCCCTATGAGTCTACTTTGATTTAAAATAATTTGAGTCAATTTGGCCAACTGGTTTGACCAGGGCACCCATTTTGGCGGGGTCTATACATAGGGTTGGACTAAAACTAAAATGAGTGCCCCCACTTCATCCTTCGTCCAAATGACCTAAATTTTGAACAGGGAGTCACCCTAATCTATACCTAGGTCCTGCCCAAAAATGAGAATTTTTGGGAACAATTCTTCTATAGTTTTTCAAATTATTTAAATATCCTAGGATAAATTAATTAGGGGACCAAATGACCACCAAACCCTCCCAAATTTTGGTGAGTGGTCCTTGGGGTCATCAGGAGGGTCTGTATAAATTTCCATCTCTTTTTGAGTTGATTTGTGTAGGATTTGAGCAAACCCTAGCCTTGCCCTAATAAGGGGTATTTAGGTCAAAAGTGCACTTTGAATTTTGAGTAGTCAAACCACCTCAACAGAGGCTGAAATTTGGACCAGTGGTTTGACATGACATTTAACACCCTCATATGGGTTATGAGGTGGTTTGGGGGTAGGATTGCCCTTGGACCCAAGTTCAAACCGGATGTTTGGATTTTGGGGGTTTGAGAAGGACATGTAGTCAAATGCCCTTGTATTGACTTGTAATTTGGTAGGTAGGATACTAGGATATCAAAAGTCCTCTGGTAAAAATCTTAGAGGATTTGGAAATTGATAAACCCCTCAAAACCCTAACCCAAATTTAGGGCACAACCTTTATAGAGGCAAGATAGACCACCAAAACTTAATAAAAAATCATGAAACTTGGGTAGTATGGTCATGAGGTAAATTAGAGCCTCTGGTGATTTTATTGGTAATTTTGGAACATTACACATAGTACCTCCTTTATAGTATATAGAATTGCCCTTGTTAATCTTTTAATTATTATAATCATCCTGTTTAATATAAAGTTATGGAAATTGGGCAGAGAGTGTTTTAGGTGAGTATGCTCATCCTTGAATTTTATTATGATTTTTAGATATGTATATTTAGTACTTTCTTCACAAGCTTTTAAGAATGCAATGATATTCAAAATTTGATTCAGAGCTCAATAAGCATTTGAAAATTATGGAGCTCATTTTAAGGTGTACTCAGGTCAATATACACTTGAAGAAATTTTACCATAATTTTTTAGGAGGATATTTACAGTAGTTATTTTAATAATGTAAGAATGTTAATTATTGTTTAAAATTAAAATGTGAGCTCTTTATTCACTAAGAAGTTTGGAAATTTTGTCAGAAGTGTTTTTAGGGAATATTAGCCATGCTTGAATTTTATTATAATTTTTGGAAGCTTATTTATAATATTTACTTCATTATCTGTAAATTATGTGATTATGTTTAAAATTACATAACAAGGCCCAAACCTTATTGAAAAATTAGAATACTTTGAATTTAATATTGAGTAGTTACCTTGTATTTATTATAAATTTGTGGAGCATTTTGCATGTCTGAAAAAGGTACTTCATGTTCAAACTAAGGTATTTGAATTTCTTAGGAAATTAAATAGATTATCAAGTAAATTAGGAAAATTATGAAATTCTGGATTTAGGCTAATCATGTCATGGTAGACCCCTAATTATTATTATAGGTATAGTGGAAGATAATTTGGAGTACCTCCCATTGTGTACATCAAATAACTTAAGATGGTCTGCGTTTAGTAAAACTGCAGGAATCATGTTAACATGGGGGATGACTGTAGGAAGATGGGAAAAGTAGGGTTGTAAACCTTTCTAAGTTTAGGTGGTACTCAGGATCGACGAAAGATCGCCTATCCTGTGAAGAGGGAGACAGGGTCAAACTCATTAGGGTTAGAACTAGTGTAATACTAAAGGGATCAGGAATAGGGTAGTAACCAATGATAATAAGTGCCTTGCGAAAGGGAGCTTTGGGCTACAGCCCATCGTAGTTTTTAGTGCCCTTTTAGAGCCCTTCATGGGGTATACCGGGGGAAGTCCTGGGCTAACCTAAAATGTAGGCAAAACAAACTGCAAGAGTAACTAGTATAACTAGGGTTTCACTTTCACTCACCTCGATGTCTCGGGATATTAGGTTGGTTCACACGGGCTGTAGGCCCGGGGATTTTGGTGATGGGCAGTTTGGCCCGACGAGCTTTGGCTCGGTTGTTGGTTGTGAAGGACGGGATGGTCTGGGGCGCCTTGGCTTGGTAGCTGTTACATAAGGTTGCATGTGCATAATGTATAAGGTGGTGGGTCTTCGGTATTGGAGGGTCAATGCACCGATGCCAATACGTCGAATCGGCAAGTGTGGTTTAGCACTTCGCCAAGTAAAGTCCGGTGCGCCAGCTGGCAAGAGTATGCAGGAGCTCCGCTTAGTACACCAGCGTCGAGGCGTACGATAGGTCTGACTGGTAGTGCAATTACCGGTTTAAAGGTGGGTGAGGCCCAACCCACCGCTTCTGTTTGCCACTACATAGGTATCCTAAGAGGTTAGGCTCCAGAAAGGGGGAACTAAAGGTCTGTGTATACATAGTCGAGTGGGTGAGTTGCACTTGCATGTTCACATCATGGCATACTTGCATGTCATAATATAACCATTACATATAACCATAATACCTATTGTATAAAGTGGTATGAGATGCTTTATACAATAGGCCCTGCAAAACGACCCCTTGGTTCATAAGTTCGCGCGAGCGTGCTTATAAGTTAAGGTTTATATTCTGTAAATATATACATGCTTGCTAGAAAACCGACACCCTATCGTATAAATTGGTATGAGACTTTTTATACGATAGGAGCCTTGCAGAAGATCCTTTAGCTTATGTGTTTTCATATAAGTTAAGGTTACATATTATACATTCAGTCTTTCTTACTATCACATGTACTCTTAGAATTGCTAGATTAGTTCTGCCGTCACCTGTTATTTGTTATTCTCCACCTTCATTTCCTCTCCTTTCTTCCTCCCCGCTCGGTGCCTAGGAGCCATGGGGGAAGGGGCGGGGGAAGATAGGACTTAATCTTTTAGACTAACGGTTTTCGGACCACATCATTTTAGGGGACCGTGGAGCCCAACATAGAGGAGAAGCCCCGGAGGTCGGCACACTTGGAGATGGGACAGTCTAGCATCGGAGTTCAGACAGCTGGGACTGTGAGTCCCGATCTTCAGTAGATGTTTAGCTCTTGCTTCCGTGCTGAGTGTTTTTGTAGCGAGGATATTGATGTACCGGGCATGAGCCCAATTTTCTGTACTTTTATCATATCTGTGGACACTCCCTTCGTGGAGAATTTTTATTATACATGTGATTTTGGTGGACTTGTTGAGTTTCATTCTTACTCTTATAGTTTTGCTACATTTTCTTTGATCGATGTGGCCGGCAGGATCGACGTTTTGTAGTGACGACCTTCCCGAGCGTGAAGGTATCACCGCAAAGTGGAGGTTTTGGGCCTAAGACCCCGGTGGTGTAAAAAAAAGGGGTCTTACACCAGAAATGAAGAAGAAAATCTTCTCGGTGACCAACATCGTGGATGTTGGGTATCACGTTCTATCCGGCCTGACAAAAGTGAATTTTCTCAAAAATGTGTCAGTTGTGAAAGCTTACATCACTCATATTGGGAGAAGGGTGAAGGACTTGTTAGTGATATCGACAAATTCCTATGTTGATCGGATGATGGAAAATGATAGCGCTGCTATCTAGCATGAGAGATTGGGGCATGTTGAGATGGACAAGTTGAAGGCTATGATAGTGAAGGGCCATGTGAAAGGTTTGCCTTGTCTGTCATCCTACGATGACAGTCATGTCTGTGCGGGATGTCAATATGGTAAGGCTCATCACCTTCTATTTAACAAGATACAAACCATATACAAAGTACCGTTGGTGTGTATCCACGATGATCTGATGGGACCCACTATCACCGCCCATCTTGGAGGTAGTAGGTACATGTTGGTCTCGATTGATGACTACACTAGATACATGTGGGTGAATTTTATGAAGGAGAAGTAAGACGATTTATAAAAGTTCATGGAGTTCAAAGTGCTCATGGAGGGCCGGCTCGACCTGTGACTTAAGAAGTTGAGAATAGACAATAAAGATGAGTTTACTTCAAATGAGTTCTCTAATTTCTACAGGATGCATGGTATCTAGAGGAAGCTTACTTGTATGCATACTCCACAACAAAATGGATTTGTAAAGCGGAAGATCTGTCATCTGACGGAGACTTGCAAGTGCTGGCTTTATGGCAAAGGCATTCTTAGGTCCTTCTGGGCAGAGGGAATGGCCTGTGCGGCATATGTCATCAATTAGATGCCTCTTAGCCCGAACAACATGAAGTCTCCTCATGAGTTGATGTTCAAGGAGAAGTCTAGTGTTGAACATCTTCGGGTATTCGGGTCTACCTACTATGTATACGTTCCAGACGCTCTCAGGACGAAGTTGGATGCAAAGACAAGAATGCTTGTCTCGTAGGCTATGATGAGAAGAAGAAGAGTTGGAAGTGTATGTGCAACGAATAAGTTTGTCTTCTCAAGATACATTGTATTTGATAAACTTACATTGTAATAGGGTAGCTCATCTGAAGAGACATAGGAGAGCAGGTCAAACGGGGGCCAAGAGGAAGCTGCTCAGGATCTTTTGGTGGAGTTGCCTGTGTCACTAGGAGCTCCGATTTCGTCTAGCTCTAGGGCGGAGGCTTCTGGATCTAGAAGCAGAGTGAGCGATGCTCTAAGTGTTCCCGAGACTAAAGCTAGTATAGAAGAAACAACGGGAGTGGTGGATGAGGGTCAAGCCCTACGGAGGTCCAAGAGGACTATTATTCCACCAACTCAGTATAGGGATGCGAATATGGTGAGTTTTGTCTTTTTTTTAATAGGTCCCCTGGATGAGCGGGAGTCTTCATGCTTTGAGAATATTATTGGGGTCAAGGAGTGGAATGATGGAATGGATGAGGAGATGACTTCTCTCAAGAAGAACGAGACTTGAGATCTTGTGCCTAAGGTCGAAGACATTACTCCTGTGACGTGCAAGTGGATTTATAAGCTGAAGAAGAAGGTTGAAGACAACATCAAACGATACAAGGCTTGTATTGTAGCTCAGGGGTTCTCACAATAGTATTGAGAGGACTACGAGGAGACGTTAAGTCTTGTAGCCAAAATGAATTCAGTACGAGTGGTGATTGCTTTGGCGGCTTGCCAAGGGTGGAAGATTTGACAACTCGACGTGAAGAATGCTTTTATTTATGGCGAGATTGACAAGAATATCTTCATGGTGCAACCACCTTGTTATGTTTCTAAAGCTCATCTATGACATGTTTCCAAGCTCAAGAAGACCTTTACGGCTTGAAGTAAGCGCCTTGGGCGTGATACGGAAAGATCGCAGAATACCTCCAGTTCTGTGGATACTTTGCTTCTGATTCTAACTCAAGCCTATTCGTAAAGAAGAAGGTCTGGGAGCTTCAAGTCTTGGTGTTGTTGTATGTTGACGACATGATTGTCACCCGGAACTCATAAGAGGAGGTAGTTAGGCTCAATGTTGAGCTAGGTATTCGGTTCGAGATGAAGTATCTGGGTGAGCTTCACCATTTCCTTGGACTCCAGATGAAGAGGAAGAAGAATGGTGTGCTCGTTTCCCAAAAAGGCTATTTAGAGTGGGTCGCTAAGAGATTCGGCATGCGGGAGGGAAAGAACAGTTCTACTTCATTAGAGGTCGGCCTGAAGCTTCGACGTGATGAATGAAGGGTTCTTCCAGATCCTTGGTATTTCGGGCTCTGGTTGGAAGTCATATATACATGACGATTACAAGGCCGGATATTGCTTATGATGTAAGCAGAGTAAATCGACATATGGCGGAGACGCGGAAGCCTCATTTGGTGTCGGCCAAGAATATCTTGAAATATATGAAGTCCACCTCAGATATGGGTCTTCTTTATGGGAGGCACACAAACTTCAACTTGCACGGTTACACAGATGATAATTATGGGGGTGACTCAGAAGATCGGAAGTCGATGTCTGGTTATATTTTCATATTGAATCAGTAGGTGTTTTGTAATGCAGTAAGAAACAGGATTCAATGTCTGTCTCTACTACAGAAGCAAAATACAAGGTTTCGACATTGGTAGCTCAGGAAGCCATCTAGCTTAGGAGGCTAGTGGAGGACATCTATGAGGAGATGCGATGTCCTACTCTGCTAGGCGGTGACAATGAGAGTGCTCTCAAACTGATTAATAATAATCCAGTTTATCACGCGCGGACCAAGCAGATCGAGATCGAGCATCACTTTATTCAAGAGAAAGTGCTGGAGGGGTCTCTGATGGATGAGCATCTGCGAAGTGAGGACAATGTCACAGACATCTTCATAAATCCGCTGTCAAAGGGAACGTTTGACCGGTTGCGGGGATTACTTGGTCTGGTCTCCACTTCTTACTTCAAGGGGGAGTGTTGAATTTGTTGAAGTGAATGTGGAAGTCTGATCGGGCAGACCACGAGGTTAGTAGTTGGCGGACTAGCCAGTTCGGCTAGTGTTCTGCGGTCTTTCTCACCAAGTTCCCAGGTTTGTAATCGGGCGGTTAAGAATGTCTAACCGCGGGTGTGTCAGACTCATCTGGAGTTCACCGAGTCCTTTATGATTCTGTGGTTGCGGACTCCTCTGGTGTTCGCCGATACCGACATGACTCTGTACTTTTGGTCTTGTTCTTTGGTGGCTTGGTTTGTTTTGGATACCAACGTGTTCTGGTTCTGGAGTCCGTGGTGTCTGTTGTTTTGGCGTGTGTTGTGCTTGCGGACTACTGTGCTCGCGGATTGCGGAGTCTGTTGTCTGGCTAGTGTTGAGCTCGTGGATTGCGAAGTCCGCATAGTGTTGTGCTCGCGGATTGCGAAGTCCGTCTGTGTTGAGTCTGCCTATGTTATCGTGGATTGCGGCGTCTGCCTGGTGTTGTGCTCGGTGATTGCGGAGTCCGCCTGTGTCGAGTTCGTGCCAGGTTCTGCCATAGACTACTGAAGGTTTGGACTTGGTCACGGTAATGTGCCAAGTCCGATTGTTTCTAGTTTGCCGAGTCCACATGTTTTGCGCGGACTGGATGTGGTGTTAGCGGTGACCCGGAGATTGTCTTGCGCGATCTGTCTTTATGTCTGCACTCTTGTCCGATCTGGTGCAGCTAGCTGCATGCTGATGAGTGATTACCCTATCACATAGGCGGTAACTTCACTCCCTTCGTTTGCCTATAAATAGGAGCACCCGACTCGTCATTCATAACGTGAACAGTAAGCTTTGAAGCTTGGGTTAAAACTCGCGGTCTGTTTTTCTTAACCGCGCGGTTTAGAGGAAGTAACAAGTTTTCATGTATTGCAGATTGTGCGGCTATCATTGGGCGACTAGAGACTTGGTTCTGACAGCAGCCAAGGTTCAGTACGGCTTAGCGGATAACAATCAGCGGATTGCAGTAGGTCGCGACTTGCGGCCAGACGGTTTTCTCTTTGGCAAAGTTTTCCCAGTTCAATAAGTCAGCCCGCTTCTGGAGATTTGACTTTGTTCAGTTCGGCAGCAGTTCTGTTCGCAGTTCTGGAAACTTGGCGACTTTGCGGTCAGATGGCTTGTAGGTGCGGGCAAGTTTCTTCAGCATTCAATAATGGGGAGTTCACGCGGTTAAGTTGCAGTTTGGAGACTTGGCGACTTCATCGGGCAACTTTTGTGGATAGACGGTTTTGGAGGTTACTGTTATCAGTCCGCCCGACTTACATTTACTTGTATGTTTTTGTTTCCATCGGATGCATTGACGAATCATGTCTCGCAATATATACCTCGTGCTGTAAAGAAGATTGATAATACAAGTTTCTCTTTCCTTCTATTGTACTGACTTAATTGAGCTTGGTATGGTTGAATGTTCCTGCGACCTTTCCCGCTTCAAAATTTTTTTTACAGGTAATTAGTGGTGCACAAGCCCTCACGAGCTCAAGTTGCGCATTAGCATTTAAACTTCGGAGTCTTATTTTTTTAAAGAAAAATACATAAATAAAAAGCTCATTAGCCAGCTCGAGAGCTGAATTACTGATGAATATTTTAATGGTTTTGTTAAGCAAAAGCAACCATTTTTTAAAATTAAATTTCTAAGTAAATTAGTGCTATTTTTTTTGTAGGTGATCTATGATTTATGTCTTTATGACAGCAGGCCAGCAGCCACTGACTATTGGTGGGAGTTATCAGTTGACATTGTCCCACTCTTTAAAATGTGGGAGTCACACGCAGTTGAGTTAGGCTTCCATTGGCTTAGGCAACCGTGCACCTAACTTCATCCATTTTTATGTTTGAAGCTTAGGCCACCGTGCACCTAACTTCATCCATTTTTATGTTCAAACGGATGATGTTTGTTAGGTGTTTCTTAACGAATGACAGTTTAACCCATACGTTTGCGACCGCCACTGCCGTGCCAAGCAGAGTCTTACACTGTGTTTGGAGGGATTTATTTTCACCGATCAAGTAGTTAAGACGCAAGAACCAGATCTTAATTAATGTCCGGTTCATGCGGTCGTAACCGCTTGACCGGTGAAGATAAGTTTTCCCAAACAAACCTTTGGTTTTTTTTTTTTTGGCTCCGGTGAATTAGGACAAAAACACCATCATTAGAAAATATATGATTGGCAAGACAATGGTTATGAACACCAAAAAAACAAAATTAATTTGATGGAGCATTCACGTAGGATAGTTCAAAATCATACGGAGACACTCACGAGCTCCAAACGGGCCCTTAATTGCCGTAAAAATTCAATTAGAAATATGGAGACACTCACGAGCTCCATGCTTGGGATAAAACCTCTGAGTGCAAAATAATATAAATTAATTAAACAAAATATTTACTTTAGCTTTAGTAATGAAAGGGCTCCAGGCATGTTTAATTAGGAGTAGTCGTGGGCAAAAAAGTTAGGGCTCGGAAAGCCTGCCCGGGCCCGGCAAAAGTCCGGCTAGGTCTGGCCTGGGAAAAGCCTGGCCCGGCTCAGGGCCGGGCTTGGGACCTTTATCGGGCCCCCATTTTTGCCGGTTGCCCGGCCCGGGCGCCGGGCTAGCTTGAGCCCGGCACCCTGGCTGCCAGAAGCCAGGTGCGGGATTTTAATCCCACCTAAATATAGGTGGGATTAATCCCGCCTAAATATAGTAGACGGGATTAATCCCGCCTATGATTAGGTATTTGGACAGGATTAATCCCGCATTTAGGCGGGATTAATCCCGCCTGATTAATAAGCGGGATTAATCCCACCTGAAGGGCCTTACCGGGCCCCCAATTTGAGAGGGAGCCCGAGCCTGGCCCAGCCCGATTCACACTGAGCCCGGGCCGAGCCCGGTTGGCAAAAAGCCCGGGCCCGACCGGGTCAGCCCAAGCCCGGCTCGATCGGGCTTTTTGCCCATGACTATTTAGGAGTGCCGCTGAAATTGACTCCAAACAATAGAGATGCTAAAACAACTCTTTAAAATGTACGAGAAGGTGAAATATCTTACCACGAAGGATGAATGGCAGTAGAATCAACTAACTTAGCATGGTCATCAGATAGCTTGTCTTCAGTGGTGGCCACACTCTGTCTTAGGATCAACCAATCTTGAGAGGCGAGTACCAAGGGAAGTCGGAGGTCGAAGTCGCCCTTTTTCATGGGTGTTTTTGGATTATTGAAAAGGTTTTCAGAAGTCTTAAATGGCACATTCATTAGGAAGAAATTGACAAAAAATAGAAGATGGGATAACTTCTAAATAGAGTTAAATCAGGGCAATTTGAGAGCGAAACGAACTCGAACGGGTTCAATCAGTTCGCCAACGGATGGACATCTCTGAGACATTTATGAAAAGGTATTGTGGACGAAAATTGATGTGATGGATCAAAAGTTATGACTGTTCGAAGTTCGCATGCATTTTGGAAATAAATCACGCATCTCCATTGCAATATTCTGTTCACCGACTACTCATGATTTTGAGTCTGTGTACCCGTTCTGTTGATGGAAAAAATGCCACCAATTCCACCTCGCTCGAACTGAAGGGTAGGGTGTGCTGTTGAGTGGACAGTTGCTTTGGGCCACGAATAAACAGGTGGAAAGAAAGTGTCTTAGATGGCAAAGTTATGTCTGCTTTAGCGACCCAGAGTGCAGCGATGCTTCTGGGCTCGTCGGGCCCTCGACGCCTAGGGATTCATGCTCCCATGAGGCCCATTGGTATCTGCGCACTCCGGCGACGCCTGGGGATTTGCGGCCGGAGAGAGAGCGTTTTCGCCGGTGGTAAAAAGGAATGTTTTTGCACCCGAGCGGCAAAAAATTGGTGCACGAGGAATTCCCAGGAGGTTGCATATCCCAGTACAACTCTCACCCAAGCACGCTTAACTGTGGAGTTCTGATGGGATCCGGTGCTCTATCGCTAGTATGGTCACACACGTTAGAATTGTCTGACACATTTTACTGATGTCATACGCCCTGATGCACGATATTCCGGAATATGGGTTCTGTTTCCATTCAGTTTAAGCAATTTTTGCAGAATCACGATAGCCTGGTCACCACGCCATTCGCCTCTCCGTGGGATCTCTAAAATGGGGATGTGGCGATGATTTTGACATGTGAGCATGAAGTATAAACCCATTATTGGGACCCAAAGCACAGTGGCTCCTCTAGGCCCCGGGCCCACGACGCATGAGTATACACGCACCCATGAGACACCTCAAGATTAGAGCCCTCCTGCGGCGCCTAGAGATCCCTGGTCGTAGAGAGCGCACGTTCGCTGCTAGTAAAAAAGGAGTTTTTATACCCAAGCGACAAAAGATAGGTGCAACATGAGGACTTCCCAAGAGGTCACACATCCCAACACTACTCTCGCCCAAACACACTTAATAGTGGAATTCTGATGGTATTCGAAGCTCTAGTGCTGGTATGGTTGCACATGTTCGAAGTTTCCAACACATTTTATTTAAGCCAAGCTCCCTGAAGCACGATCTTCTGGAATGCTGGCTTCGTTTTTGAAAGGGTGAACAGTTATGACTTAAGTCTTTGAGAATTCTCTAGAGGAGAATGAATAAATATTTGAAAATATTTTCTAAAACTATTTTCTTAACTTAAACAATTTTAGTTTAACATCTACAGAATCGTGACTAGAGGATATAAACGTAGAAATAATAATGGCGCGCAAGAAACAAAATAAAGCAAAGCACAACATATAGGACATCAAAAATAGAGTGATTCTCCAAAATCTAGGTATATCTACTCTTCTATCAGTTTGATAGGAATATTTTGTCATAGTGCTTGAGTTTTTTATAAGGAGACTCTCAAAACCAGAAATGGAGTCTTTTGACAAGGAGACTCTCAAAACCAACTTAATCTTTTCATAAGAAGATTTTGAAGCACACAATTAGATCTTTTGATAAGGGGATCGTGAACCAGATTAAATCATTTGAAGAGAAATTCTCAAAACTCTTTACTCAGTTACAGAATAAGAATGAGTAAAAGAGAAGAAGAATTGTCTTTTGAAATGAGTCCTCTTTCAGCAAATATCTGAGTAATGTTCAGGCACTAAGTATTATGGATCATCGTGACGAATGACTCATTGCTGAGAAGAAGGTGCAATGATTATAATTTTTTTGATCCTCTATCTTTCAGATTATTCTCTGCATGTTTTTTGACCCTCTACTTTGAGTTATGATAGAAGAGGCGTCAAAATTTTCTTCTGAGTAAAAATCTATCGACTTAACTTAGTGTTTGATGCTATGTTAATATCTAGTCGACGTATGTGTCAGCTTCTATCTTGAGGATCAGTCGACTTCACTTTAGAGGATGTGTCAATAGCTAGTCAGAGTCATGTTGACTGTTATTAGCTGTTGTGTCGACTTCTAGTCAACGCATATTTGCTTTCACTGAATTTCTTCATATTTTTTAGTTTATCTTTCATGTCCTTAACTTTACTGACATCCTAGGACTTCTATGAGCACATTATCCTCACTATACATCATGGATATTTATCCTAAGTTGTAAAATTATTTTTTAATAATTTATTAAGTTAAATTAATCGGGCTTTCCCAACAATCTCTTCATATTTAGCTTAATAAATTTTACATGACTTTTAAAGTGGTTTTATAGCATAAAGCAAAAAAAACATTATACATCATTTACATAAGAAGAAAGTCAGAACATGAACAAGCAACATAAAACTTATATTTTAAAGATGAAATTTATGGAAGCTATAGCAGAAAGTTGTTGCACTTTTCAGGTATTTTTAGCATTGCGTTCTGAAGAAATCATATTAGCTAGATAGTTGGTTGATTAGTAATTTGTCCTTAATCCTCTTAGAATAATTGAAAAAAAATCTTTGTATTTCCAATAGTTAGGATGTCTTTTAAGTAAATCTAAAATTGTAACTAGCCTTTCCCAGTCTTTAAGGGCATTTGGATATACTTGAGTAAGATTTTTGCCCCTTTTACTGAGTTCAACAATATTCTTCCTGATTTCTTTTGATCACAACTTACCCCTTAAGAATGCAGTAGCGTCAGATAACTTTTGTTTCTTAGTTATTCTATCTACTTGATCATCTGGCAGTGGTATTAGAAAAATGATACAGCTCCCCCTGATCATTTTTTTAGGCATGTAAGTAAAAACCAACAGAACCGCCAAACTAAACTAAACCAAACCAAATCGCACGGTTTGATTCGGTTTTAGTAGACTACGGTTTGCTCATGGTTTTGATTTTAGAAAAACCATACGGTTCGGTTTGGTTCATGATTTTGCATGGCAAATCGAACCGAGTCGAATCGAATCGAACCGTATTATATAACAACATTTCATTACATTTAATTTTTTTGTAATAAATTTTATTATATGTATTTTTAAATACATTTAATTATATGTAATACATTTACAAATCAAACTGTATTCTATTTTTTTTTAACTTTTAGGTTTCAATTTCCATCGAGTATATAGTATGATATGAACCAACCAATCAAACTCGCTTCATAGTTCTCAACTTCTCCTATTCTCGGTCGCAAGTGACCTAGGGTATTTGCGCCAGCGAGTCTCACACAGTTGTGTGATGTGCAACTACCTATAAATTGTTATTTTACATATTTACTTAAGAACATGCAAACTATAATTGATTGTCACACTGATGTGAATTCATGTAAATACAACTCTATTTTATTTGACATTAATGTTCATCTTCTGTTATGACACATTTTTTAAAACACCAAAACTGAACTGAACCATTTAGTTTGGTTCAGTTCGGTTTCAATGTTTGAGCGGTTCGGTTCAAAATTTTTGGAACCACATAGGGGTGGTTTGGTTTGTGATTTTGCTTAAAAAACGAACCAAACCAAACCATTACAACGCTAATTTTTTTCATCAACAACTTGTTGCATGGCTACCTTAAAAGACAACTTCCTCTTTTTAGACAATTGAATTTGTTCAATCCTTCCAGAATTTTGAATTTGCTTCCCCCTTTTGGAATGTCTAACTTTTATAGCCATTTTGCAAATTTCAGAGGTGTCTCTTCTTCATCAATTTCAATATCTTTAAGCTCTCCCTGAGCTAATGCAATATCTTATTTATCAACTTTGATTGCAACCAAAGATTGATTCAGATTAGCAGTTTTCTCCCCCGATTATCTGCAACCTGTCCAACATGCACAATCTCTCCTCGTTCAACATCAAACTTCTCTTTAACATTGATCTCATCTCTTTCCTGGTCAGTGTAATCTTCTTCTTAGGTCTGATCTTCCTCCTGATTTTCCCCTTCTTAATATCATGGATTAGGGAGGTTAAGAATGACCTAGGCACAGAGGAAGAAGACATTCTTGATTGCATAGACATTATAGAGATTTTGAATTCATCAATCTGAGTGTGCATATGTTCAATGGTTGTTTGAATATGAGAAACATGCTCATGCATAAGATTTGAGATTATGTTGTTAGCCATTTTTCCTTTCTCAGCATTGTCCATGAGGAAGTGGTGTCTAATTTCGATGTATTTTGTTTTACTATACATCACTAGGTTTGATGTAATTGAAATTGCACTAGTGCTCTCACAGAAAATTGTGGAGTTTTTAATAGAAAAATTAAAATCACTTAATTGATCCTACATCCACAATATCTATGAGCAACAACTCCCAGCTACTATATACTCATCTTTAGTTGTGGAGATAGAGACTAAGGTTTGTTTCTAACTGGAAAAAAAATCATTCTTACACCTAGGAATTAACTAGTTTCTGAGGCACTCTTCCTATCTATCCTACACCCAACATTATCTATATCTAAGTAGCCTACTAACACAAATTCAGATTCTATTAGGTACAATAAACCATGTTCAGGTGTATCATTTAGACATGTTAAAATTCTTTTGGCAAAACTTAAGTGTGATTCCTTAGGTTTTACCTGAAATCTATCACATACACATGTGTCAAACATGATATCTGGCATGCTGGTAGTGAGGTAGAGAAGACAGCCAATGATTAATTTATAAGTCTTCTGGTCAATGAATTGACCAAACTCATCTCTATCAATCACAACATTAATAGTCATGGGGATTTTCATGGTGGAGGCACTTTCTATCCCAAATATTTTGATCAGTTTTTTAGTGTATTTAGATTGGGATATGAAAATATCTTCATCACTTTGTTTCACTTAGAGGCCAAGAAAAAAGAGAACTCCCCTCATGCTACTCATTTCAAATCTAGACTATATTAGGTCAGCAAACATTTTGCAAAGTCTTTGATCTATTGAGCCAAATATGATGTCATCCACATAAATCTATACTATTAATAGTTGTTGTTTATATGTTCTTATAAATAGTATTTTATCCAGCTTTCCTCTTCAAAATGAGTGTTCTAAAAGAAAAGTGGATATGGTCTTATATCAAGCACTTAGAGCTTGTTTTAGACTATGTAGTGATTTATTTAGTTTAAGAATATGAGAGGGAAAAGATGGATTGACAAAACCTAGAGATTGTTCCACATAAACCTCTTCTTAAAGATTACCATTAAGGAAGACACACTTAACATCCTTCTGATAAACTCTGATCTTCTTATAGGCAGCATAGGCAAGGAATAACATGATTTCCTCTAATATGGCAACTGGCACAAAGATCTTGTTGTAGTCTATTCCTTCTTCTTGCATATATCCTTGAGCTACCCGCCTTGCGTTATTTCTGAATATGACTCCATTGGAATATAACTTATTTCTATATATCTATTTTGTTCTAATGATTGGGTAATTTCTTGGTCTGTCAACTAGAGTTCAGACCTTGTTCTTTTCAAACTAAGCTAGCTCTTACTACATGACAATAATTCAGTGAGGATCATTGTCTGCTTCTTTAAACCTCTTGGGTTCATATTGGGAGAGAAAGCATTGAAGCACAACCTTAGTTGACAGTTGGTTCATGGTTCTAACTCCAAGAGTCATATCTCCTATCACTTGAGAATGTGGGCAATCCTTGAGGTTTATTCTCTCGGGATTTATTCTAGCTGCATCAAGTGCAAGATTGATATCTTTCATTGCTTCTTCTTCAACAGTAGTGTCATATCAATCATCTTGTGATAACTTCTCAAAAAAAGTTATCGTGTTCCTTATTTTTTATCCTTTTGATTAAAATAGTTGGTCAATATGAGTTAAAATATATTAAATAAGAGTAAACTAGTAGTTAATCTAAGAATGATTAATATCATCACTTTTCATATGTTTTCTTTGCATAAATGTCGAAGTATTTACCTTGAATGATGAAAAAAGTTACAACATAGTTATAATATTTTATTTGTAATTTGAAGCAGTTTTTAGAAGTACAAAAAATATGTTGCAACATTTTTCTGCAGTTCACAAAAATATGTTGCAACAGTTCGACTTAAAAAGATTTTTGAAATCAAAAAATATTCAAATTTGGATAGTTACAATGGCAAGAGGAGGCATCTATTCAGTATTTAAAATATTTCTTAGAGAGAGGGGCGACCATATAAGGGTTGGGGAGAGAAATAAGCATCTTTTCATAATCTTTTCATTATTCGAAGAGGAGAACTAGGGTTTGGGAGAGGCCGCACTGGATCTTCATCAAAGAGAGATTTTGCGCAAGTTTGAGTGAAATTTCCTGCAGCGTTTATATCTTTAAACATCATGTCTTATAAGATCTCTTTAATTTTGTGATGTATCTTTCAATCATGAACTAATTTTCTACCTTTTGTATTTTGAGAGTACTTTGTTCTATTATGATGTGATCTATATTTTTATTTTTATTTATGAGATTTTGGAATGATATTTTATTGAGTTTTTGATTTTGATGGTAAAACTTTTAGATAAGAAATTTAAAAACAAGTGCTATAATTACAATAAGTGGGGTCACTGTGCTTCCAAGTACAAGTAACCCAAAAAAGGGTGAATTCAGCATAAATAAGACTAATAACAAAGCAATCATGCTTTATCAGATTGTGTCTGCCAACTTTGCTGCCATGGTTAGAAAAGGGAAGGCCAGTACTAAGTGGTGGCTAGATTCAACTGCTAGCTATCACGTCTGCATCAATTATTCGTTTCTAAAGGATATCACCGCAGTTGATGAGATTGTGACCGTTGTGAATGGAGACATTACTTAGGTACTCCAGACTGGGACTGCGAATCTGCTACTCTCTTCAGGTATGCATTTAATTTTGAAGAATGTTAAATTTATACATACATTAGCTGTTAATTTAGTTTCGATTTTCCTGTTATACAATGCCGGTATGTCCTTTAACATTAGTAGTGGTAGAGTAACTTTAATGGTTAAATCGCATTATTTTGGTTTTATTTATGCTATAAATGAGATGTATAAATTGAGTCCAGCAAACAAACTAGTAAATCAAGTTAGTTCAAATCTGATAGATCCTAAGACTTTTCATGCAAGACTATGACACGTGAACTATAGAAAACTATTCCTGCTAGCTAAAACTCATAATATTCCCTTAAACACAATAATCAAGTTTGACAAATGTGAAATTTATACTCAAACTAAGATAACTAGAATGTCTTTTAGTCAGGTTTCTAGGAACACATAATTGCTAGAGTTAATACATTCTGACATTTATGACTACAAAAGCTTTGTCACTAGAGGAGGTCAGAAGTATATGATAACTTTTATCGACGACTACTCTATATTTAGTCACATTTATCTCCTTAAAATCAAAGATGAAGCTTTTGAAAAATTTCGTTTATTCAAAAATAGGGTTGAAAATCTACTTGACATGAAAATTAAGAGGCTAAGAAGTGATTCAGGAGGAGAATATGTATCATGAGAGTTTAGAGATTTTCTTTTCAGCAATGACATTATCCCAACAACCACCGCCTCATACTCATCACAATCCAACAATATCAAAGAGAGGAAAAATATAACTTTAACAAAAATATTGAATTCTATATTGTTAAATGTTGACATGCCTGCGACCTATTAGGGTGAAGCTGTCCTCACTTCAAATCACATTCTTAATAAAGTTTCTCATGTAAAGCTGAAATAAACACCATATGAGCTTTGATTTAAGAGACCTCCTAGATTTAATAATCTTAAGACTTGGGGCTGTATCGCTTATGTTAGGATACCTGACTCTAGGAGAGCTAAGATTGGACTTAGGACAAACACCTGTGTCTATCTAGAATGTGCAGAGGATAGTGCTGCAAATAGATTTCTAGATCTCTCAACCACTACTGTAATAGAATTTAGAGATATTATTTTTTTTAGGATAAGTTCCTTAAAGATAAAAACCTGACCTTTTCAGGTCTGCCAACCACTAATACTGAGACTACTATTGAGCCAGAACTAAGAACCTCTAATACTGAGCCCATAGAAACTAGTGGTTTAACATCTAAAAGGTTATCTAATAGAAAATGAGTGCCTAAAAGCTTCAGTATAGATTTTGTGACTTACCAAGTTCAAGCTGATCCATCTACCTATAAGGAAGTGATACGATCTAGGGATTCTCTATTATGGAAAGAAACCATAGATGATGAGATAAATTCTCTCTTGTAAAACCACACTTAAACCTTAGTTGACTTACCCAAAGGGGCTAGAACCATTAGAAGTAAGTTAGTCCTAAAAAAGAAACTTAATCTTAATGAGAGTATCTCTAAATACAAAGCACGTCTAGTTGCCAAAGACTTCACTCAAGTGAGTGGTGTAGACTACTTTGATATATACTTACATGTTTGTCACATTGTGATAGTTAGAAATCTTCTCGCATTAGTATCTATTGAATATTGTATCGTTCATCAGATGGATGCCAAGACTGCATTTCTGAATAAATATCTGACTAAAGAGATCTATATGCACCAACCTAAAGAGTTTATCGTAGAAGGTATAGAAAACAAGTTATGTAAGTTGATTAAGTCATTCTATGAATTGAAGCAAACACTGAAATTGAGGCATGAGAAATTTGACACTTGTGTTAAAGCCATGAGTTTCAAATCCAACTTATCAGATAAATGTATGTACATTAAAATAAGTTCAAATAAAGTGATAATTATATGCTTGTACGTTGATGACATGCTAATTTTGGGTACTGATAAGACTGAGGTGAAAGACATGAAAGTTACCTTGATGAGACAATTTAGTATGACAGACTTAAGAGTGGTGAAAACTATCCTAGGAATGGAAGTGAATTTAACTTAGAAGGGTGTTACCCTAAGTTAGAGTCACTACATTAGAAATCTACTAGAAAAATGGGGTTATGTCAATAGCAAAAAGATTGAGACTCCATACGACTACAATAATAGATTGAAACTAAATGAAGGTTCATCTATTTGACAATTGGATTATTCCAAACTCATAGGAAGTCTCATGTATGTTACAACCTGCAATAGACCTGACATCGCCTTTACGGTCGACATGTTAAGTAGATTCACTAGTAACCCTCATAAGGATCACTAGGATTCCTTAGAAAAGCCAATGAGATACTTAAAGTATAAGGAGAAGTATGCTTTATGCTATAGTGAATATCCTTTAGTGCTTAAAGGGTATTCTGACGCCTCAAAGTACTCAGAAATTGGTGATAGTAGATCACTAGTGGTTTTGTGTTTACACTATGAGGTGTTGGAAGTCAAAGAGGCAGACGTGCATTACACTGTCCTCTTTGGAATCAAAACTATATGTTCTCGCTTTAGCAAGAGAAGAGCTAGAGTGGACAAGAGATTTGATAATGGGCATTCCAATGGCGTGCCTGAAAATGCACTCTATTTCGATCTTTTGTGATAATTACGACACAAATACCATTGCGACAAATACATTATTCAATGGAAAGCAAAAGCAACTTCGGATGAAATGGGCCTGATTGACCTATCTCACAAGTTAGGGGATAATCTCCCTATTAGACGTGAGATCAAAAAAATATAACAGATGTCCTTATCAAAAGCTTATGTAAGGTTCTAATAACTAAAACATCGAGAGAGATGAGATTAAAATTTATTTAGTGAGAATACATATCTTATGCTTTAAATTTTAGAACCGAAACCTACTTACATTCAAATATCTAGAGTTAGTATACTGAAGTATTTCAGATGCTATCTGATGAAAGATAGAGATGAATAGTTGTTAGTCATTGCAAACTTGATGACTTACACAATTATTTTATTCAAAGACTGATTTGTGTATCATTCCAAAAAAGAATACTGAAGTTGTTGATATGTGTCATGATAATATGATTATTGTTATATCATTCCAAATTTCATGATATAATGATCACAACTTGTTGTATCATTCCAAAATTGATGGTATAATACAATTGTTAAATAGTTAATACTAATCTTAATAATCGAAGGAACATGGTTTGATTTTATAAAATCAAATATTCTAATTTTGTGTAAATTATATAGAAATGCTGATTTGTGATTATTTCTTGCTTGTTAGAGTATTACATTCTTTTACTGTTATAACAAATCACTTTATCTTTGATAGCAAATGTTTGAATTCATAGAGATTTGTCTCATGACATTCATATTGTAAATGTTTGTAAATCAAAAGGAAAATGAAGGAAAGAAAGTTGATTTCGACCTAGATGGAAATAATCTGTTGCTTGTGTAGAACAGAGATCAGTCATCAGTTTGAGTTTTAAGTTTTATTTACTGTTATATTTAGAATCATGTGTTTGAGTTTAGATTTATCCGTACTCTAAAACTTATATTAACATTTCTGAAAAACTCATATTTGTTGTTATTAACTCTTGATTTAAGTGACATGTTTTGTGCTACCATTTATATACAATATAACAGGAGATTGTTGAGGTATATTGATATAATGGTAACGAGTCCTTATTGGCTTCGGTTTGGATCCATTAGACATCCAATAACCCGTCGTTGGGGATTTAGGGTTACGCCTATAAATACCCATGTCGGGGATAACGTGGAGGTCATTCTAAACTTGACGGCCACACGTGATGCTTTGAATGCAGTAACAATTATTATATACCATAAACTCTATAAACAAACATTCCCACAATAAATAATCAAAGTCCTTGATTCAAATTGGGAAAATTAATTTATCAAAGAAATATATTTTTAATGAATGATTATTTGTCATATTTGTTAACCGTGGCTAATTCTCCAGGCACTGACCAAGATTCAAAATTCATGGTAAATGATAAGTAATTTTATCAACGAATTTATAAGCCCCGACAAATTCTAATGTATTAGCCATACTTATTATTGTCAAGGTTAAAACATGAGCATGCGCCACAATTTTTTATTCCGGATAAATAATTAAGTGTTAGTCATACTTTTTCTAATTGTGGAAATTAGCCATGATTTTCAAATCGTGATAAATAAAATTGGGGCTAAAATTTACTTTTCCAGTAGTATGATATGTCTATATGTTATTGATGGAGTCAGCCCAAATTTATAAGAAAAACCAGGCTGCACATAACCAAACCATCATTTCTCCATTAAAATCATGGGAGTTACGCAGGTAACCACCGTGTGCGGGATCCGCGCACCGGATCCATGTAATTAATACCATGCATAGATCGCGCGCACGACCCAACTGCCATCACCTGACGGTGCCGGCCGGCCCTAGCCCGGGCCGACCGCCTCCATACGCCTCTCTAATTGCCCGAAGACGGGCGGTCCTACCGCAACCGGCCTCCGCGAAGCCCGGCCAAGGCCACCTATCCTTGGGTAGCCTCACTGCGTCCAACCCACGCAAGGGCAGGCCAAGGCCGCCAGGATCCGGGCGGCCTTGGCCGATCCTGGGCAGGCTCGCAGCGGTCGGCCCTCGCAAGGGCCGACCAAGGCTGCCCAGATCCAGGAGGCCTTGCCGCATCCAGCCCCGCAAAGGGCCGGCCAAGTTTGCCGGATCCCGGGTGGCCTCGCCGCGGCTAGCCCTCGCAAGGGCCGGCCAAGGCCGCCAGGATCCAGGTGGCCTCGCCACGGCCGACCCTACAAAAGGTCGGCCCGGGCGGCCATGCCACAGCCGCCCCTGCAAAGTTTGGACCAAGGCTGCCCAATCCTGGGCAACCTCGCCGCGGCCGGCCCTCGCAAAGGATGGCCAAGAGAGGCCTCACTACGCCTGGGAGGCCTCGTAAAGTTCGGGCGGCCTCGCGGCCCTGCAAAGGGCCGGCTAAGGCACCCGATTTCGGGCAGCCTCGCCGCTGCTGGCACGCAAGGGGAAGACCAAGGCCGCCCGGTCCCGGGCGGCCTCACCGCGCCCGGCCCCGCATGGGGCTGACCTAGGCAACCCGATCCCGGGAGGCCTCCCCGCGACCTGCCCTCGCAAGGGCCGGCCAAGGCCGCTCGAATTCGGGCAGCCTCGCTGCGGTCGGCCCCTTGTGAGGGCCGCCCGAGGCCGCCAGCCCTCGGCGGCCGCCCGCCCCCAACGGCCTCTCCGCGGGCGACCGCCCTCTGTATGGATGGGAGGCAGCCGACCTCCCGCGTTGTCGTCGTCGGGGCGCCATTCTTCGCGGGCGGGCCTTCCTCTAGCTCGGGGGCAAGGTCGTATTTCCCAAAAGTGGCGATCCACGTGATCTTTTTTGAGAGATCCTAGTGGCCGGTCCGGTATTTATTAGGCAAAATTATGGGACCGCCCTCATTAAAATCAATAAATAGGTCCAGTTCTACTTAAAAGGTTTTTTTTTTCCTGTTTCACTCCATTTTCACTCCTTTCTTTCCTCCCCTTCTCTCTGTAGGATCTACGTTCAAGACCTCCACCATAAAGCATAACGAAAGCCGCAGAGACAAGACAAGGCTCGCGAAAGAGCAAGTCAAGAGGGACACGCGTGAAGCCGCTTATGCCATCACGTTTAAACATCTCCGAGAGAAGGAAGCACCCACATCTCCTTGAACAAGCGCTTGAAGACCGACAAAGCAGCACGACGGTCGGTGGCACCAACCGCTCATTTTCCTCCCCTCTCATAAGTTGTAACCAGGAGTGGCCTGTCACCCTCGCTCTCCTCTAGGAAGCTCTGTAAAAACGCTCATATAGTGAGAGTTAGTTCGCCACCAAACCAACCACCTGGTTTTTCACTCCGATTGCGGGTTTTCCACGTCATCAAGTCTTCATCCCAGCATCTAGTTTATATTTAATTATTGGCAAGCTCAGCTGCTCACGGGCTAAGATGGTTCAGTAGGTCCAGTCTACTAAGAGTACCACACAGTTCCCCAATAGATTGGCGTCGTCTGTGGTAAGGTAGCTTCCCAAGAGCTTCAAGGAGGCGCAAAGGATATCACACCCCACATTGTCGTACTAGTTAGAGGAAGAAATGGTCGGGCGCAACACTTGAAAAACTTGAGGGTCAGCACATCGGGAGCGACCCGAGCTTGTCCGATCACACTCACTTGTCAACACACTACAATAAGAGGAAGTCGTCTCCGCCTCGGATGCTTCTTTCACCGGGAGAAATCACAGTTTGGAGGAGCACCTTGGAGAAATGCTCGCCCTCCTCAGAGGCATGACCGCCGCCAAGGAACCCACAAGAGTATCAGCCCCAGAACGTACCTCAGGCTCAGGAGGAGGAAGATCCTAAATCCTCACTAGAAGCAAGCTGAGCATACTATCTGTCAGGCCAGGGATGCCGAGAACTATCTTTTCCACCAACTCCAGGGACGAGAGCCCCTGAGGATTTAACATGGGGGATGACTCGAGAAGAAGTAAGATAATTGTTTGAGGAAGAGCTTGTCCAAGTCAGCCGTTGAGGGGCTCAAGTCCACCTCCTGATAAGCAATAGATCGCCGCTAGCGCCAGAGGTGCTGGCGTACCCTGTCCCCGCAGGATTCAAGCTTCCAAGCATTGAATCATATGACAGGACTAAAGATCCCTTGGAGCATGTAAATCACTTCACCACAATCCTCTACATCTACAATGTGCCCGACCAGTTGCTCTGCTAAGTCTTCCCTACCACATTGAAAGGACAGACGAGAGCGCGATACCACTCGCTCAGAGAAGGAACCGTCTGAAACTTTGCCTAGCTCACCAAGCAGTTCTTGGACCAGTTTGTAGCCAATCGCCGCATTATAAAGGATCCTTTCCATCTCTCCGGAATCCTCCAGAACGAGGGAGAGACCCTTAAGGAGTTCTTCCATTGGTTCACCACAGAAGCCAGGCAGATCCCAAGGGTGGACCCGGAACTCCAATGCAGAATCTTCCTCCGAGGGGGGGGGGCTCTAACCTAGAGGGTTCTACTGCGCATTAATGAGGGAGACGATCCCTAACTACCCGGACCTTGTACACCGAGTTGGAGCTCAAATAGCAGCCGGCGAGGCAATTGAGGCTCATCGAAGATAATTTGAAGGAGGAGTGAAGAGGAAGAGAGAATAACTGCCCTCAAGACGTCAAGAGGAGCGCTGGGGCAACCTGTAAGACCCCTAACCTTTGCCCGGGGTCGGGCCAGAGGGAATCTTACTTGCCCAAGACGTCCACTCAGTGCTCCTTAAGGGGTAACAACCTATACTACTAAGCACTAGTTGGCCGCCTTGCTCGGCTTGAATCACAATATTCACATCACATCAAAGAGTATTACAGAACCATCAACAAGAAGCCACAATATATATATATATACAATATATATATTTAAGGAGAACGCAAAGGCTGTAGCCACTGTTTACACATTAATCCCATAGGCTATATAGGTATGTCTACTCTAAACTCCTAGCACTCTCAATCCTGCATGCTAGTACTCATGTCTCGAAACTTTGGAGATGATAGGGGTGCTTCTGCTCGGGTAGTCCTATCGGCTGGCATATCGTCCCGCGATAGCTTGTCACTACGATGTTCCATCTCCTGTGAATGATTATTAAAATAACCGTTAGTCATAGAGCTAAGTGAAAATAAATCTCCTCCCCGGATCTATATCCTGGGGACGAGCTCACGCACCCAACAAAAGTAGATAGTTGAAGTATGAGAGAGTTAGTACAATATTTCATCTATACGCTAGGAGCAACCATAAAAGAAGGTGCAATACAGTATAACTGAAATAACAACAACAATATACATCAATTATAACAAAAAATCCACTAGCACATCAGGTATTCACGACCTGTATTCATACCGCAGGAATTCAAAGCCACACATACACCGTAGACATTCACAGCCGCACACATACCGCATTCTTTCACAGTCACGCACATTCCGCAGGCTTTCATAACCGCGCACATTCCCTATATCGACATAGTATGGACCGCTTCTCTTCAAGTTGGGTAGCGAGCCCCGCATGCCTCACTGATGTGGTCATCGGTGACAGTGGCCAGTCCTGCCACTTCTGGGGATGATCGTACTGCACAGCCCAAGCCCTAATGTACAACCTCGTGTACTCTTGGATGTAAGCGACATCCAGCGATTCAATATTTTGGCCGACTAGTGGAGGAAACCTAATCAGGAAAAGCGTAACGGCCGGTCGCCTGTAGTACACCTCTCCATGTCGCCTTGAGTTGCCGAACTTCCCGCACCGGTACGATCGGTCTGCGGAAGTGACTAGTCTGCCACAATTCACCGCAAGCAATTTACAAGCAATCAAATTAATCAATTTTGCTAGCATGCACCGGGTATGTGGCGGCCTGCCCTACTATGCTTTAAATAATTCAGGCAGTCAACATTCAACTCAAATTTCGACAAGGAGCGTGGGAGAAGTTTATTTGAGGCTAACCCGGGAGAAATACCTCAACTCCCGTTATCCCCAACTAAGGCTCAACCTAACAGAAGACCGCTCGTCAGAGTAGGACCCGTGCTCAAAATAATAAATTAATTGTAGGAATAAAAGTACGGTAATAAAAGCTGCTGAAAATATAAGCTTCAAAATTGAAATACTGTAATGAAATAGGACCAGTACGAAACTGGATTAGTACTTAACTAAAAGAACTGAACTAAAAGTAAGTACTGAAAAGAACTTGACCAGTACGAGACTGGAATAGTACTTAAAGAACTGAACTAAAAATAAATGAATAGGACCAGTACGAGACTGGAGTAGTGAAAATGAGTACTGAACTTAAATGAACTGGACCAGTACGAGACTGAAATAAAACAAAAAAAATGGTTAGTAGTCAAATCACTCCATTTAGGAGGCTTTAGTTCCATTTCCGTTCATAGGAGGCAAGTTCAATTCTATCTCCATTCTCAGGAGGCATGTTCAGTTCCATCTCCGTTCTCAGGAGGCATATTCAGTTCCATCTCCGTTCTCAGGAGGCATATTCAGTTTCATCTCCGTTCTCAGGAGGCATAATGTTCCATCTCCATTCTCAGGAGGCATATTCAGTTTCATTTAAGCTTTTAAGAGGCTTCTTTGAGTTTCACTCATTATTAAGGTCCAATAAGAATTCAGTTGTGCCTTTCGATCACGGCTTACTCGGATCAAGAGTCTTATTATGAATTGCACGTTTATTATTCATCGGAGAATAAATATCAACTTGATTGCTTGCGTCGATCGAATATGAGAATCTCGTTAGAGGGCACATTCTTTCTCGAATTTCAACCTCGAAAATTATTTCCAACATATGAGGGAATTCTTTGCCCGAAACGAGGTTGAGGATTATTTTACTCGAAGCTCGTACTTTCATCTTCCGAGTTCGCCCAAAATGCCTGAGAATTATTTAAAAATGAGGCGCGTGGTGGTTTTGCCAAAAACCTCGAAATACTCAGAGCTGGAAACCTTGCCTCGATAAATCTCGCCGATTAATCAATTGAACTCAATATTCAATATATAAAGTGGTCGCGCGCTTCGATTTTCATTTTCAAAGAATTTGAGCACGTAAATTTCCGAGCGCGACCCTTGGCTCCAAGAAATTGGAAATTTTTCAATTTTTACCCCAATGTTCCCAAATTTTAATACAACCTTTAAGAGGGTCTAAAAGTGGCTAATAATTTTTCCAAAATTTTTCGAGCAATTTTGGGCTTCTAAATTGGTCAAATAATTATTATTTAAGCTTTTAAAAATACCAAATTAACTCTAAAAATTTCCAAATGTTTTGTGTAGATTGCCCTCAATAAGGGGAATCACTTTTATGTTCAAAACTTTTTTTCTTAGGAGCCTAGATTACCCGTCAGAAAATAAAATATCCATCTTAATTATAATACTATAATATTCATAAATATTATAAAAATATTATAATTTTATTTCATCTTCTCCCCCCCCATCCCCACTGCATGTACCAAACCAAGCCTTTGTTGGCCTTCCCCGCCGCCGGCCGGCCATGATTCCTCCTCCCCGGGGTAGACGCTCCCTCCGGCGGTGGTCCGGCGGCCTGTCACCGTCGGCCATCGCCAGAGCTATTTTTTTTATTTTTGAATGGAGGGGAGGGGGTGACGGCGGCGACGCTCTGGCCGCCAGAGCTTGCATGCGATGCGTTTAGAAGATATGGAGGAAGGAGAGGAGAAGTTTTCCACCTTGGTGGGGTCTCCGGGAGCTCTTGGAGAGTTCTGCCATTAATGATGGTGGAGGGTGGTGGAGCACCGGTGGGCGGTTTTCGGGGAGGAAAGGCTCTGGTAGGGTGGTGGTTATGCTCGTTTGAGCTTGGGGAGAGGAGTGCAACTAACCAGAGGGGGGGGGGGAGAGGACCTTATATAGGAGTGGTGAGGCCCTTCCCCCTCCTCCTTTCTCCCTTGGTTAAGGAGAGCCATGGTTGGGTTACCTCCAACCATGATTGAGTTCAGGGGGCATCTGGTAGCAGGGAATTAAAGAGTGCTTGCTAGCCATTCAAAGGCCATCACATGGATTGTGTTTCTTGGGAAAAAGATGATGGACAAGTGGATGGAGGGAGATAGGGGAGGAGAGAGAAGGCTTTGGGCTTTGATGCTCTTATTGGCCAACAAGGCAGCCACCATGACCCATTTATGTCAAAAATAATGAGCCCATGGCGAGCTTGTTGAGGAGAGAGGGATGGAGTGAGAAATGGGCCTTTTAGGGGGATTTGACCAAAGTCAACACTATGGTGGGTCCCCCATGTTGGTCAAAGTTAAAATAGGTCCAAGTCATCGGGGGTCGGGTCAAAGTTGGGGTGTCGTGTCATAATTGGTGTTTACACGCTTTTCAGTGTATGAATGTGCTTGATTTGACCACAGATTAACCACCCATCATCGAAACTGACCGAGACCAACTTCATTGACTTTGTATTGACTATAAGGGTCCAATGCCACTGACCGTGGTCGAATCGAAGTTCGTTTGTCAAATATCCAAAATCTGCGCGTCGCAGCGCGCTAAAATGTTCAAAACGCTCATAATCATCGTTAGACTTCGAATCATGACGCAATGAGTTCCGATTTGTTTGTATCGACTATATGAAGTCATAGGAACTGACAGAATTCAAATTGGAGTTCTCTAGGTCAATATTCAAAAATCTCATTTTCGCGATGTTCTACGAAAAACGACCATATCCACCATATGACCTCGAAATTCAACGGAACGAGTTCTGACGCACTTGTATTGACTATACAAGGCCACAGGAACTGACAGAACTCAAATCAGAGTTCTCTAGCTTTATACTGTAACATCCCATTTCCGGCTAGACCCCTAGGAGTCGGTCTGTCGTGACAGAACCATAGGGAGCCCAAAAATTGAGGTCCATCGACCAAGACTTGGAGTCACGGGTTGGTCACGCCCGTGACTGGGCGTGACCGACCCGTCACGCCAGTGACTAGGGCGTGACCCCTTCGACGATCGTCGATCTCAGAAAGACGATCGTCGAGCGCAGATTGTTTCAACCCGGGCCTGTCACGCCCGTGACCCACGTGTCACGCCCGTGACCTAGGGCGTGACCCACCTTCGACGATCGTCGGTCTCAAGAAGATGATCGGCGAGCGCAGAGTTTGCATCACGGGCTGTCACGCCCGTGACCGACAGGTCACGCCCGTGACCTAGGGCGTGACCCCTTCGACGATCGTCGATCTCAGGAAGACGATCGCCGAACTCTGAATTTGCAACACACCTATCATGCCCGTGACCTATGTGTCACGCCCGTGACCAATGCCTAAACATCAGCCATGCTGGAAATTTCTGTAACCGAAGTCATAATCAATTATGATTATGGGAATTTACAGCAGGAGTATTTATGAGCTGTTTCTTTCTCTAAATACTTAATAAAATGGGGAAGAGTTGATCCAATAGGAAATCTCCACCTGGATCAGTCTTCTCATCTTCCACCGTTTCCTTCCCTGCACCATAACCGAAATAATATTAAGAGAGAGAGAGAGGGTATTCATGGCCATGAATGTTTCATCCTTTCCCCTCCCCACTTGGAGATCTATAAAAGCCCCCTTAGAGCAAGAGGAGAAGGTTACACTCTAGACCAAACAAGTTCAGATTTCTGCTCTTGCTGTAGGAGAAGTTTGGGAATGCCACCACCGCGCCATGACAATCCGACGTTCATCTCGACTTCAAACCGCGAACAAGGTCCTCCTCTACTTCTTCTTTTGTGGGTAGATCTTAGGATCTTAGAAATGAAGTTCGTACTCAAAGGAGCCGGACCTATCTCACATTTTCATGGAAAACCATAAAAAATATATTTTTCGGGTACGCTGGAAACCGCCACCTCCGGCGGCCAAACCACCGCCGACCGATAGCCATCGCCTCGACGGAGGTGGTGGTGGTAGTGGTTGGCCAGGGAAGTGATCGGACAGCCGGCGACAGATCACGGAAGGGTTACAGGAAATATGGTTTTTCTGAGTTTCTGTTTCGGGTTCTGTTTGGTAGGGGAGATGAACAGTAAAACATTATTATAATATGAAAATTAAGTACATAATATATAAGGTAAATATACATAAAATAGGCTTATTTTGATGCTGCAAATCGAGGCATTTGGAGGCCGTTTTAGGAAAAATGGCCAGTCACAAAAGTTGTAGCCCTTCGAGTCTAAATTAATTTAAAATTAATTTCAACTCGTTTGGGAAAGCGGTTTTGACCGCAACACCTGTTTTAGTGGGAGCTGTACCTAGAGTTGGGCAGGAACTAAAATGAATGCCCACGCTTCGTCCCTCGTCCAAATGACCTGAAATTTGGGCAGCGGGTCACCCTTAGCCATATCTAGAGGCTTCCCAAAAATGGGAATTTTTGGAGACACTTTGTCTAAAGTTTTTTGTTTTAATTTAATAAAGTTAGAGTAATTTATTTAAGTGGTCATATGGCCTCCAAACCCTCTCAAATTTTGGTGAGTGGTCCCTGGCTATAAAACCTAGCTCTGTACAAAATTTCAACTCATTGAGATGAGTTTTGGATAGGGAGTCACCTATTCTTAACTAGGCAATAGTGAGGCATTTTTGAGTAAAAAGTGCACTAGAGGTTGGAACGGTCAAATCACCTCAACAAGGCTAATATTTCGACCACTGACTTGGAAGGGTTATTATAACCCACTTGGAGAAAATGGTGTGAATAGGGGTTGGTTTACCCTAGGATCCAAGCTCAAAACCTAAATGGAGGGTTTTGAGGGTTGTGAAGGACATGGGGGCAATTGCTCTCGAATTGCCTTGAAACTCTGCAGAGTTGACATTAGCATGATAAGAATTATCTAGATGGAATCTTGGAGGATTTGAAGACAAGTAGATACCTTAAAACCCTAATCTTAGCTTTAGGGTAAAATACTAATTAAGCACAATTTGTCACTAAACATTATCTAAAGACTGTGAAACTTGGGTAGAGTGAGTTTTGGAGTGGGTAGAATCGATGAAAATTTTACTGGAATTTTATGATGTTTATTTCCAGCACTTCATTTGTAAAGTTGATTATAGCCCTAATTGATGTTTTAATTATTTGTATCTTTCTGATAATTGAAATCTCATAAATTCTTGGAAGTAAATGTTTAAGGATAGAATATTTACCCTTGAATTTTTGTATAATTTTTAGTTGAGTAAATCCAGTACTTCCTTCACAAATTTTAAAAAGGGGTTTTATGTTTTGGAAATTAATTATGAATGATATTGTTACTGAAAAATTATGAAAGTGGGTCAATGCTATTTTTAAGGCTTTATCTGCATATTATAATTTATTTATAATTTTTCAAAGAATATTCTTTGTACTTGATTCACAAGTAATGAAATATAGAAGATATTGCTAAAATAGTTCTAGTGCCTTTTTGATGATAGAAAAATTATGATACTTTGGATTTACCCTATTGATATAACATACTATGTATTATAATTTTGTTGGACATCTTGCATGAGAACTTTGGGTAGTTCATGTTCAAACCGGTAGCCCTTGGGATTTTTGAGGAAATTAATTAAATGCCAGATAAATTAGGAAAATTATCACATTCTGGATTTAGGCTAATTATATCATGATAATTCTCCAGTAAATAATTTAGGGCATTTGGATGAGTATTGGATCATTGTCTAACGGGTTCGACATATAGTCTCGGTTGATCTGCATATAGCAAATTGTTAAATTGCAATAGGACATGATCTGGGTGAGATGTTGGAGTTAGTCATTTTGTCTGGTTGGATAGAAGTGGATGATTTCGCAATAGATTGATATGAAGAGTGTTGAGAAGTGGTGTTGGCTAGAGTTAAGAGGTGCTCGGGTTCGACGAAAGATCGTCTTTTCCGAAGAGAGGAAAGTTAAAAATCACCCTAGGATAGTCTATCGTAATATGTGAAGGGAATGGGTAAAGGGGATCAACCAATAACAATAAATGCCTTGCGAAAGGGAACGATGGGCTTCAGCTACCATCATAGTTCTTAGTGCCCTTTGAGAGCCCTTCAAGGGGAATACCGGGGGCAGTCCTGGGTTAACGTAAACTGTAATAATAAGCTGACAAGAGTAACATAGTAATTAGGGTTGCACCTTTCACAAACACTATTAGCACAGGAGATTGATGGGAGCTTCGGCTCGGTTGGTTAAGAGACGGACAGAATTGTCCGGGGAGCTTCGACTCGGTTGGTTAAGAGACGGACGTTTTGGTCTGGGGAGTTTCGGCTCGGGTTTCTGTGTGATTACGATTAAATTTGCATGTGCATAAAATGAATGAAAATTAAGGTGGTGGGTCTTCGGTATTGGAGGGTCGATGCACCGACGCCAATACGCTGACTCGGCAAGTGTGGTTTTTACACTTCGCCAAAGCTAATTCCGGTGCGCCATCCGATAAGGGTACGCAGGAGTCCGCTTAGTGCACCAAGCGTTGAGTCGTACGATAGGTCTGACCGGTAGTGCTTTACTTGTTTAGAGGTGGGCGAGGCCCAACCCACCGCTTCCGTCTGCCACTACGGAGGTATCCTGGGAGGTAACGACTCCGAAAGGGGGAACTAAAGGTCTGTGTGCACAGAGTCGGGTGTGTGAGTTGCATTTGCATGTTCCATCATACCCACTTGCATGTCATAGCGTAATCGATTCATTTAACCATGACACCTAAAGTATAAGTGGTATGAGACGCTTATACATTAGGACCTGCAAAACGACCCCTTGGTCAATAAGCTTGTGTGTGCGAGTTTATAAATTAAGGTTAAATTCAATATATATGCTGCTGTTTGATAACCGACACCCCAACGTATAAGTGGTATGATACATGTTATACGATGGGAGCCTTGCAGAAGATCTCTTGGCTTATGCGCTTCCGTACATAAGTTAAGGTTACTTTTCCTACTTTTTGTTTCTGTCATATTTATTATAGAATTGCTAGATTAGTTCCGCTGCCACCTGTTTTCTTTTGATTCATTCTCCACCTTCATGTCCTTCCCTTTATTCCTCTTCGCTCGGTACCTACGAGCCATGGGGGAAGGGGTAGGGGATGATAGGGCTTAGTCTTTATGACTAACGTTTTTCGAACTGTATCATTTAGGGGATTGTGGAGCCCAACATGGAGGAGCAGCCCCAGAGACCGGTGCGCTTGGAGATAGGGCAGTCTAGCTCCGGAGTTCATACAGCCGGGTCCGTGAGTCTCGACCTTGAGTAGATGTTTCGTTTTGCTTCCGCATGAGTGACCTGTAGTGAGGACATGATGTACCGTGCATAAGCCCATATTTTTAGTACTCTGTTATTTTATTCTGTGGACACTCCCTTTGTGAAGATTTTATTTATATATATGTGATTTATCTAGTGGACTTGCTTTTACTTACTTCATTTTGTGCTACCTTTCTGTGATCGAATTAGCCGGCAGAATCGGCGCCTTATGGTGATGACCCTTCAAGACATGAAGGTGTCACCGCAAAGCGGCGATTCTGGGCCTAAGACCCCGGGTTTAAAAAGAAAAAAAAGGGGTCTTACAAGTGGTATTAGAGGAAAACATCGATCTGAAAAAGGTAGCAGTCCACTACCCCTGGGTCACGCCCGCTCGAGTTTAGTTTGGGGACAAACTAAGCAGCGGAAGCAGTGGTGTGCCCATATGGAGATCACATATAAATTGTCCACTTTTATTAAATATTGAACGTTTTCTCAGTATTTGTTTTTGTTACACAGCCTCCAACATAGCTTACTCCACAAGGTGGAGTTCAATAGGCTCAAGATGTTGCACCACCTCCACCGGTCCCCACTCCTTTCCTTCAGTCAGACATGGGACAGACTCTGACTGCCATCCTGGAGGCTTTCAGGGCCCAGCAGGTTTCGGTCCCGCAGCTAAATTTGGGGGCCAACTGGTTGAGCATATTCCGAGGACTTTCTCCCCGTCTTACTTGGGGACAGAGTCGGCGGTTCGGACGGAAGAGTGGCTGGATATTATATACGAGATGCTGACCGGGATACGGTGTCCCTGGGAGGAGAGGGTGGCTCTGTTTGTCTCTTGCCTGGAGTCCCATGCCAAGAGGTGGTGGAAGACTCTGCTGGACACGACGTTTGCCGATAGGGAGGTTGCGGAGGTTACCTGGGAAGAGTTCAGGGCCGCGCTGCTGGAGCATTTTGTTCCGCAGTCGGCCAGGGATGAGTTGGAGGAGCGGTTCTGTGAGAAACGAACTAAAACAAACCGGAAAGAGTATAACTGAAACTTTATTATCAGAAAAAGGTACCTATTATAAAGGTATGCCCTCCCTTATATAGAATGAAGGAGAGATGAGAGAATACAAATAAGAGATGTGGGACTAAAAATTTACAGGACTAAGCGGACTATACAGAACAAACCGCACAAGCCGCGCGGTTAGACAGAAGGGCTAACCGTACGGCTACCACCAGAGAGAGAGAGACCGCAAGGGGAGACCGCCTGAGAGCTCGGCAACCAGACAGCAACAGCACAACAATCAAACCACTGAAGGGAAACCGCCAGACCGCGCGGTCTCTAACCCGCCAAGACAGACCGCCAGACCGCCCGGTCTCTAACTTCAACACTCCCCCTCAAGCTGGAGCATATATATCGATCATGCCCAGCTTGTCACAGATATGATGAAACGAGGCGAAAACTGGCTTGGTGAAGATGTCAGCCAGCTCTTTATCAGAAGTGATAAAGGGAGTGCAAATTTGTTCCTTTAAGATCTCTTCACGAATGAAATGACAGTCGACTTCAATGTGCTTGGTTCTTTCATAGAAGACCGGATTTTTGGAGATGTATATGATAGCCTTGTTATCACAGAACATAGGTAGCGGATGGTTGTAGACCTCTCCTAAATCCAGCATTAGAGCCCGTAGCCATTTTAGCTCACAAGTGGTCGACGCCATACTCCGATACTCTGCTTCAGCACTGGATCTGGAAACAACAGACTGCTTCTTGCTCTTCCAGCTTACCAGATTACCCCCAACAAAGGTGCAGAAACCGAAGATAGACTTGCGATCCCCTTTGTCATCAGCGTAACTCGCATCTGAGTAAGCTTCAACCCTCAGGTGACAATTCTTCTGGAAAAGCAATCCTTTCCCAGGTGCGGCTTTGACGTACTCCAATCTGTAAGGCGGACTGCAGATGACACTCCCTGGGAGCTTGTATGAATTGACTCACCTTGCCAACAACATAGGAAATGTCGGGTCTGGTCACTGTGAGATATATGAGCTTACCAACAAGACGTCTGTACCTTGTAGTATCTGAAAGAAGAGGCGAATCATCTGTCCAGGTTTTGTCTTCTCCAACAGTCATGGGACATCGAGCAGGTTTGGCCCCAGTCAATCCTGTATCTTTTAAAAGATCAAGGGCATACTTACGCTGGGAGAGGACTAAGGAATTGGGCTTCCGAGAGATTTCGATCTCCAAAAAGTACTTTGGAGAGCCCATATCTTTCGTGACCAGATGTTGATGAAGATGCCGCTTTGTCAAGGCTACCCCTTCCTGGTCATCGCTAGTGAGAAGAATATCATCAACATACACTGCAAGAACCACCAGTCCCGAGGAGGTTTTGCGAGTAAATAGAGAGTGATCGGCAGAGCTGCGTACAAAACCAACGGCCGCCACGATGCCGCTGAACTTGTCAAACCAAGCTCGAGGGCTCTGCTTGAGGCCATAAATTGCCTTCTTCAGTCGGCATACTCGTGTCTCCCCCTGAGCAACATACCCAGGAGGTTGCTCCATGTAGACGGCCTCCTGAAGATCACCATAAAGGAAGGCATTCTTTACATCCAGCTGGGAAATCGGCCAATCCTTATTGACCGCCACAGAGAGAAGAACCCGTATAGTGCTGAGACGAGCCATGGGAGAGAAGGTGTCAAAGTAATCAACCCCATAGGTCTGAGTAAAGCCCTTAGCAATAAGGCGAGCTTTATAACGGTCCACAGTGCCATCCGGGGCAAATTTCACCACAAAGACCCAGCGACAGCCGACAACATCAGTACCGAAGGGAGGAGGAATAAGAGTCCAGGTACCCCGCTCCGTTAGGGTGGCCATTTCCTCATCCATGGCCATCTTCCAGTGAGGAATAGCAAGGGCCTCCTGGTAGGAGCGGGGCGTGGCAGTGGCGGAGATAGCTAGAGCAAAGGCCCTGCGAGAAGGGGTGAGACGATCATATGAAACAACAACAGTAAGAGGGTGTAGGGTACACGTCCGCACCCCTTTGCGAAGAGCTATAGGAAGATCCAGGTCAGCAGGTTCCTCGGCATCCAGAGCATCCATGGCAGAGAGAGCTGGCCCGGGAGTAGAGAGCGACGGCGGCGGAGATGCGGGAGACGGGAGTGGAGAAGAGGGAGAGAGAGGTGGAAGAAGAGGAGTGGACGGGGGCGGAGTAGGGGTGAATATCGTAGTGGGAGACGAGAGAACAAAGAGAACAACAGGAGAATCAGAGGCTGGGAGAAGAGGAGGGGAGTCATCCGAGAAGTAGGAGGTATTCTCGAAGAAGGTGACGTCATCAGAAACGAACTGCTTACGAAGGATGAGATCAAAGCAACAATAACCTTTCTGAGTGGTGGAGTACCCCAGAAAGATACATTTGGTGGAGCGAGGAGATAGCTTATCACGGGTGGCAGAAGGGGCATGCACAAAGGCAGTGCATCCAAATATTTGGAGAGGGAGAGGAAACGGCTCCTTGCCCGGATACAAAATGGAGAAAGGGGTTTTTCCGTGGAGAACGGTGGAGGGAATGCGATTGATGAGGTAACAGGCAAGGAGAACATCATAGCCCTAATAGGAGCGAGGAACATGCATCTGGGTCATCAAGGAGCGAGCGACATCCAGAAGGTGACGGTTTTTGCGTTCTGCCACACCATTTTGTTGTGAGGTATAGACACAACTCGTTTGATGAATAATCCCATTTTGCAGGCAGAAGGCAGAAAAGTCATGACTGATATATTCTTGGGCATTATCAGATCGAAGAACTTTAATAAGAACATCAAACTGAGTTTTGATCATGAGATAGAATGACGTCCATACAGAGAATAATTCGGAGCGATCTTTTAACAGATACACCCACGTACAGCGAGAGAAATCATCAATGAATGTGACAAAATATGAACTACCCCGACCAACCGTAAGAGTAGGAGAAGGACCCCAAATATCAGAGTGGATGAGATCAAACGGACGGGTGGATCCACGAACGTGCTTTGGAGGGAAGGAGGAGCGGTGATGCTTGCCAAGCTGACAGGCTTCACAGTTGAGCGGAGGACTTTGGGGAGGAAGGTGGGGCAGAAGTTGACGAAGAAGATGAGGAGGAGCATGACCAAGGCGGAGATGCCATTGGAGAAGATCTGTGGAGGTGGAGGAGAAGGTGGAGAAAGAGGAAATGTTGTCCAGGAAGTATAGGCCGCCACTCTCAGTCCCAGTAGCAATCGTCCGTTGGGAGTCCGGATCCTGAAAAGATCAAGTAGTAGAAGTAAAAGTAACAGAACAGTGTAATTGCTTGCATAGAGAGGTAACAGATAATAAGTTGCACGGGAACTTGGGCATGTAGAGAGTATCCTCCAAGCGAAGAGACGGAGTGACATGAACTATCCCCGTCCCATGAACCGATGATGAAGAGCCGTTAGCGAGAGTAACCGGGGGCAACCGACCATGTGTTTCTAGGAGAGAAAAACACTAGAGATTGTCGGTCATATGATTAGTAGCACCGGTGTCGATCAACCATTTTCCTTGAGTAACAACGTGGGCACTACCATAAGACGTGACCACCGAGGCGAACGGCTTTGAGGAGTATATGGAAGCCATGAAGGGAGGAACAAAAGAACTGCAGCGGTCACGGTGACAGCACACCAGCGGCAAGAAGGGCCACGACCAAGATGCAGAGCAAGGCAAAAGGGGACGAAGAGGGAAGCACAAGCCGCGTGACTCAACAGGAGGTCGCGGCGACTAACAAGCAGGAGCGGCTAAAGGAGGAGCCGCACAGAGGAGAACAAGCCGCTGCGACTTAGAGACAGGTCGCGGGGACAAGAGAGAGCGGCGAAGGAAGAAGGGCAGAGTGGCCGCCTAAACAAGGAAGAACTCGCGCGAACAGAGAGAAATCGCAGTGGTTAGGAGAAAGAGATCTGCCACGCAAACAATAGGAAGCCACGCGGTTAGAAAACTATCCGCGCGGATAGGAAGAAGAAGATCTGCAGTGGTCACGATGTCAGACACCAGCGGCCAGAAAAGCCACGACCAAGCCGCAGAACCAAACAGAGGGAGAGAAGTCGGGCAGCTAGCAGACAGACCGCGCGAACAGAAGTGGAGGATATCGGGAGGCAAAAGGCGAACAAGGCAAAAGAGTCCGCGGAGACAGGTCGCGGCGACTAGAGAAGAGAAGGAGGAAGCGGCGACTAGAACAGGTCGCAAGAAAGAAGCAAGCAACAGAAATAGGCCGCGCGAACAGGGCGCAAGCAAACAGGCGGAAGAAACAAGCCGCGGGAGACAGGCCGCGAGAAGAAGAGGCAGGTCGCGCGGACAGGAGAACGCACAGAATCAGGAGTCAAAGATCGAATCCTCTGATACCATGTGAGAAACGAACTAAAACAAACCGGAAAGAGTATAACTGAAACTTTATTATCAGAAAAAGGTACCTATTACAAAGGTATGCCCTCCCTTATATAGAATGGAGGAGAGATGAGAGAATACAAATAAGAGATGTGGGACTAAAAATTTACAGGACTAAGCGGACTGTACAGAACAAACCGCACAAGCTGCGCGGTTAGACAGAAGGGCTAACCGCACAGCTACCACCAGAGAGAGAGAGAGACCGCAAGGGGAGACCGCCTGAGAGCTCGGCAACCAGACAGCAACAGCACAGCAATCAAACCGCTGAAGGGAAACCGCCAGACCGCGCGGTCTCTAACCCGCCAAGACAGACCGCCAGACCGCCCGGTCTCTAACTTCAACAGGTTCTTACAGCTGAAGTAGGGCACCCGGACGGTGGTGGAGTACCATCGGGAGTTCGACCATCTGGCTCGATATGCAGATTCTTACTAGCTGGACGAAGCAGGGTACATCAAGAGGTTCTATAAGGGCCTGCGGGAGGACTTGAGGGAGGCTTTGTTGTTTGTATCCGACGGGCCTATCTCTCGGATTTTGTAGATGGCAAAGAGGATTGAGGCTGATTGGCACACCACTCGGGGCCGAAAACGGTCAGCAGAGGATCAGGGATGGAGAGTTAGAAATGACCAGCGACGAGGTGCTATATAAGAGGGGAGAAGGACAGAGGACCAGCCTCGTTAGGAGGTGAGGCAGGAGCCGAGGGAGCGGGTGATATTGGCCCCTCAACCTCTTCGAATGCAGGAGATGCCGAGACCCGGGGGAATGACGTATCCCCCACCAGAGTGCTTCCTTTGTCATCAGATTGGGCACATCCGGAGGAATTGCCCCATGAGGGGGGCACCACCTCCAGCACCACAGGGTGGCCCACTAGCTCAGCATTACGGAGGCCGAGGACGCGGTCGCGGTCATGGATACCAAGGGGGAGATCGTAGACAGGAAAGGGAACATGTATATGCTTTGGACCTTGCGCAGCCTCGGAATCTAGAGCAGGTCATAGCAGGTACGCTGGAATGCTTCTTTATTTTCATAGAATTTCTCGTTCAGTTGTTAAAAACTTAGAACAACACTAGATAGATTAGCAAGGAAAGAAAACTCATTATAGAACCCTAAGACATCTAATCACCCCAGGTATAGTCTTCATCAGTGGAAAGCCTGCCCGCACGCTGTTCGATACTGGAGCTACCCACTCCTTTGTGTCGGAGACGTTCGTAGAAGGACTGGAAGGCGTGGAGCGATTCATGGGCTCGAAGATGAGGGTGTGACTACCGGATGGATCTGAGCTCCTTACCACAGACCACTACAATATGGAGGCAGAAATTGGTGGAAAGGCGTTCGAGGCTCCAACGACGATTTTGAAGCTGACAGACTACGACTTGATCCTGGGCATGGTATGACTGCACTGGAACCATGCCCAGATTGATTGCCAAGTGAAGAGGATCACCGTGAGACACGGGGACTCTTTCATTGTCATCGAAGGTATAAAACCTGTCTCTCGAATATTCTTATCTTCGGTATAGGCCGTTAAGGCCCATCTCAGGGAGAGGAGGCCTATTAGATCCTATTTGAGATGGAAGAAGTCAAGGAGTCTGTGACAGACATCCCGGTGGTACAAGATTTCGCTAACATCTTTCCAGAGAAACTATCAGGACTACCTCCGCACCGAGAGCAGGACTTTCAGATACAGCTTGTTTTGGAGGCCAAGCCGGCATCTAGGGCCCCTTATCGGATGGCCCCGAAGGAGTTGGCGGAGTTTCAGACTCAGTTGCAGGAGTTGGTGGAGGCGGGATTTGTTAGACCGAGTTCCTCGCCATGGGGAGCCCCGGTCCTATTCGTGAAGAAGAAGGATGGGACACTTCGCCTGTGCATCGATTATCGAGCACTAAATAGGTTGACCGTCCGGAATACCTATCCGCTCCCACGGATATACGAGCTGTTCGACCAGCTGGAAGGGGCGCACTTATTTTTAAAATTGGATTTGAGGTCGGGCTACTACCAGCTTCAGATTCGAGAGGAGGATATTCATAAGACTGCTTTTAGTAGCAGATATGGATTGTTTGAGTTTACGGTGATGCCCTTCGGGCTCAAGAATGCACCTTCGGCGTTCATGACCCTCATGAACCAGGTTTTCAAGGAGTACCTAGATGTGTTTATCATTGTGTTTATCGATGACATCCACATCTACTCGAGAATGGAGGAGGAGCACACTCGCCATCTAACACTGACCCTACAGAGACTGTAGGAGAATCACTTATATGCAAAGTTCAGCAAATGTCAGTTCTGGTTTAAGGAGGTGGGATTTCTAGGCCATATTATCAGCGGAGCCGGGTTGGCAGTGGATCCGGCAAAGATTCAGGCAGTTCGAGATTGGCCGCAGTTGAAGTCAACCACCGATGTACGAAGCTTTCTAGGACTTGCCGGTTATTACCGGAAGTTCGTGGAGGGGTTCTCCCAAATTTCCCTCCCACTCACATCTTTGACGAAGAAGGAGGCACCTTTCGTTTGGACCCCGCAGTGCCAGGCGGCTTTCCAGGAGCTGAAGGATCGACTCACCTCGGCCCCCATACTTACTCTCTCCTCGGGGAGAGAAGGTTTTCAGGTCTACACCGACGCTTCCTACCAGGGTATGGGAGCTGTAATGATGCAGAAGGGCCATGTGATTGCATATGCGTCTCGCCAGTTTAATAAGCACGAGCAGAACTACCCGGTGCATGACCTTGAGATGGGAGCGGTCGTTTTTGCTCTGAAGGTCTGGCACCATTATCTTTATGGAGTCCACTGCGACATCTACTCCGACCACAAGAACCTGAAATACGTGGACACGCAGAAGAAGCTGAATATCAGGCAGAGGCGCTGGGTGGAGTTCTTAGCAGACTATCAGTATGAGATGCACTACCATCCAGTGAAGGCAAACGTGGTGTCCGACGCGTTGAGTCGGAGAGCTGCCACTTCCGAAGCCGGGCCCTAGGTTATGTCCATGGAGCTAGTCCGGTCCTTCAGAGATATGCAGATATCCCTAGTGTCCGAGGATGATCCAGAGCTGTATAGGGAGTATCTGGCATCGATGGTGGCCATAGATGATATTCGGGTCCGCATCTGGGACGGACAGAGGACAGATGCACGGGCAGAGCCGATATTCTGAGCCTTGGAGGAGGGTTCGACAGGAGATTATTCCCTGAGAGATGGATTGCTATATTTCAGAGGCAGAGTATATATACCCGCAGGAGGCCAGATTCGGGAGGACATCATGGCGGAGGCGCATTGTAGCAGATATTCTATACACCCGGGGATCACCAAGATGACGGCAAATCTGAAGAAGATGATGTTTTGGCCAGGGATGAAGAAGGACATTACGTACTTCGTGACCCATTGCGAGGCATGTCAGTTGGTGAAGGCGGAGTGCAGGAACCCTGCAGGACTATTGCAGCAACTCCCGGTGCCGGAGTGGAAGTTTGATGATATAGCTATGGATTTTATACATGGGCTTCCCCAGTCTCAGACAGGGAATGACTCGATCTGGGTGATTGTTGATCGGTTGACGAAGGTGGCCCTCTTTATACCAATCAGGAAGGATGACTCGGTGGGAGTGCTGGTACGGAAGTTCGTGGAGCAGTATATCCGATATCATGGCATGCTCAGGACGATAGTGTCGGACCGTGATGGTCGGTTTACATTCAGGGAGTGGCGGTCAGTGCAGGCATATCTGGGCACCCGATTGACTTTTAACACAGCCTTCCACCCTCAGACGGATGGGCAGACGGAATGCACCAATCGGATGCTGGAAGATCTTTTGAGGCCATGCATTTTAGACCGCGGGGAACCATGGGAGAAGCTCTTACCCCTGGTCGAGTTCTCCTATAATAACAACTACCAGTACAACATCAGGATGGCGCCTTATGAAGCCTTGTATGGACGGAAATGCAGGACCCCGCTTTCTTGGGTTCAGGACGAGGATCCGAAGGCGTTGGGATCGGACTTTGTTGAAGACACCGAGGCTCAGGTGAGACTGATCAGAAACAGGATGTTAGAGGCGCAGAGCAGACAAGCTAAGTATTATGACGCCCAGCATCGTCAGGTGGAATTTCAGGTGGGGGACCGAGTGTTTTTGAAGATCCGGCCCATGCATGGAGTTTCACGGGTGCGCGGTCGGAGAAAGAAGCTCAGCCCTAGGTATATGGGCCCTTACAGGATCCTGGAGCGGATCGGGGCCCTAACATACAGGCTGGAGTTGCCACCAGAGCTGGCAGATTTACACAATGTCTTCCACATTTCTTCGCTGAGAAGGGCTCTACTACGCCCGGAGCAACAGATTTTTCCCCCAAAGGGCCGGTAGCTTCAGATCGGTTTGTTCACTTGGAGCAGGTTCGAATCGATGACAAAGGAGTACGGATCTTGCGCCGCAAGAAGATCCCCTTAGTCAAGGTTCTGTGGAGGAATCATGGTCAGGAGGAGCACACCTGGGAACCGCAGGACTTGATGAGGAAAAAATACCCGGAGTTGTTCAGTCAAGTATACATCACCACCTCTCAATATACTATAAATTACCTTCTTGTATTGAACCGGTAGGACTAGGTAAGGGAAATTGAGAACCTAGGCATGCGCAGAAAAGTAGGGGCTAATCTTTTGTTTATTGGGGAGATTGTCTTCGTTTATCAAACAAGTAGTCTCGCTTCGACTCAATATAAAAAAATCGTATGGGATGTTACAAGTTTAATTTATTTCAGTAGAAATCCCCGTAGGCTCAACCTCAATTTCGAAGATGAAATTTTTGTCTTGTTTATTGGGATTTGTAACATCTCATTTTCGACTAGACCCCTAGGAGTCGGTCTGTCGTGACAAAACCCTAGGGAGCCCAAAAATTGAGGTCCATCGACCTAGACTTGGAGTCATGGGTTGGTCACGCCCGTGATCGATCTGTCATGCCTGTGACTAGAGCGTGACCCCTTCGACGATCGTCGATCTCAGGAAGACGATCATCGAGCGCAGATTGTTGCAACCCGGGCATGTCACGCCCGTGACCCACCTTCGACGATCGTCGATCTCAGGAAGACGATCGGCGAGCGCAGAGTTTGCATCACGGGCTGTCACGCCCGTGACCGACAGGTCACGCCCGTGACCTAGGGCGTGACCCCTCTGACGATCGTCGATCTCAGGAAGACGATCGCCGAACTCTGAATTTGCAACACACCTGTCACGCCCGTGACCTATATGTCATGCCCGTGACTAAGGCCTAAACATCAGCCAGGCTAGAAATTTCTGTAACCGAAGTCATAATCAATTATGATTATGGGAATTTACAGCCGGAGTATTTATGAGCTGTTTCTTTCTCTAAATACTTAATAAAATGGGGAAGAGTTAACCCAATAGGAAATCGTCACCTGGATCAGTCTTCTCATCTTCCACTGTTTCCTTCCCTGCACCATACCAGAAATAATATTAAGAGAGAGAGAGAGGGCATTCATGGCCATCAATGTTTCATCATTTCCCCTCCCCACTTGGAGATCTATAAAAGCCCCCTTAGAGCAAGAGGAGAAGGTTACACTCTAGACCAAACAAATTCAGATTTCTGCTCTTGCTGTAGGAGAAGTTCGGGAATGCCACCACTGCGCCATGACAATCCGACGTTCATCTCGTCTTCAAACCGTGAACAAGGTCCTCCTGTACTTCTTCTTTTGTGGGTAGATCTTAGGATCTTAGAAATGAAGTTCGTGCTCAAAAGAGCCGGACCTATCTCACGTTTTCATGGAAAACCATGAAAAATATATTTTTCGGGTATGTTGGAAACCGCCACCTCCGGCGGCCAAACCACCGCCGACCGATAGCCATCGCCTCGACGGAGGTGGTGGTGGTAGTGGCTGGCCAGGGAAGTGATCGGACAGCCGGCGACGGATCACGGAAGGGTTACAGGAAATATGGTTTTTCTGAGTTTCTGTTTCAGGTTCTGTTTGGTAGGGGAGATGAACAGTAAAACATTATTATAATATGAAAATTAAGTACATAATATATAAGGTAAATATACATAAAATAGGCTTATTTTGATGCTGCAAATCGAGACATTTGGAGGCCGTTTTAGGAAAAATGGCCAGTCACAAAAGTTGTAGCCCTTCGAGTCTATATTAATTTAGAATTAATTTCAACTCGTTTGGGAAATCGGTTTGACCGCAGCACCTGTTTTAGTGGGGGCTATACCTAGAGTTGGGCAGGAACTAAAATGAATGCCCATGCTTCGTCCCTCATCCAAATGACCTGAAATTTGGGCAACGGGTCACCCTTAGCCATATCTAGAGGATTCTCAAAAATGGGAATTTTTGGAGACACATTGTCTAAAGTTTTTGTTTTAATTTAATAAAGTTAGAGTAATTTATTTAAGTTGTCATATGGCCTCCAAACCCTCCCAAATTTTGGTAAGTGGTCCCTGGCTATAAAACCTAGCTCTGTACAAAATTTCAACTCATTGGGATGAGTTTTGGATAGGGAGTTACCTATTCTTAACTTGGCAATAGTGAGGCATTTTTGAGTAAAAAGTGCACTAGAGGTTGAAACGGTAAAATCATCTCAACAGAGGCTGATATTTCGACCACTGACTTGGAAGGGTTATTATAACCCACTTGGAGAAAATGGTGTGAATAGGGGTTGGTTTACCCTAGGATCCAAACTCAAACCCTAAATGGAGGGTTTTGAGGGTTGTGAAGGACATGGGGGCAATTGCTCTCGAATTGCCTTGAAACTTTGCAGAGTTGACTTTAGCATGATAAGAATTATTTGGATGGAATCTTGGAGGATTTGGAGACAAGTAGATACCTTAAAACCCTAATCTTAGCTTTAGGGTAAAACACTAATTAAGCACAATCTGTCACTAAACATTATTTAAAGATTGTGAAACTCTGGTAGAGTGAGTTTTGGAGTGGGTAAAATCTATGGAAATTTTATTGGAATTTTATGATGTTTATTTCCAGCACTTCATTTGTAAAGTTGATTATAGCCCTAATTGATGTTTTAATTATTTGTATCTTTCTGGTCATTGAAATCTCATGAAATCTTGGAAGTAAATGTTTAAGGACAGAATGGTTATCCTTAAATTTTTGTATAATTTTTAGTTGAGTAAATCTAGTACTTCCTTCACAAATATTAAAAAAGGGTTTTATGCTTTGGAAATTAATTATGGATGATATTATGACTGAAAAATTATGAAATTGGGCCAATGCTATTTTTAAGGCTTTATATACATATTATAATTTATTTATAATTTTTAGAACAATATTCTCTATACTTTATTCACAAATAATGAAATATAGAAGATATTGCTAAAATGGTTCTAGTGCCCTTTTGATGATAAAAAAATTATGATACTTTGGATTTACCCTATTGAGATAAAATACTATGTATCATAATTTTGTTGGACATCTTGCATGAGAACTTAGGGTAGTTCATGTTCGAACCGGTAGCCCTTGGGATTTTTGAGGAAATTAATTAAATGCCAGATAAATTAGGAAAATTACCACATTCTGAATTTAGGCTAATTATATCATGATAAGTCTCTAGTAAATAATTTAGGATATTTGGATGAGTATTGGATTATTGTCTAACCGGTTCGACATATAGTCTCGGTTGGTCTGCATATAGCAAATTGTTAAATTGCAATATGACATGATCTGGGTGAGATGTTGGAGTTAGTCATTTTGTCTTGTTGGATAGAAGTGGATGATTTCGTAATAGATTGATATGAAGAGTGTTGAGAAGTGGTCTTGACTAGAGTTAAGAGGTGCTCGGGTTCGACGAAAGATCGTCTTTTCCGAAGAGAGGAAGGTTAAAAATCACCCTAGGATAGTCTACCGTAATATGTGAAGGGAATGGGTAAAGGGGATCAACCAATAACAATAAGTGCCTTGCGAATGGGAACGATGAGCTTCAGCTACCATCATAGTTCCTAGTGCCCTTTGAGAGCCCTTCACGGGGAATACCGGGGGCAGTCCTGGGTTAACGTAAACTGTAATAATAAGCTGACAAGAGTAACATAGTAATTAGGGTTGCACCTTTCACAAACACTATTAGCACAGGAAGATTGATGGGAGCTCCGGCTTGGTTGGTTAAGAGACGGACAGAATGGTCCGGGGAGCTTCGGCTCGGTTGGTTAAGAGACGGACGTTTTGGTCCGGGGAGTTTCGGCTTGGGTTTCTGTGTGATTACGATTAAATTTGCATGTGCATAAAAGGAATGAAAATTAAGGTGTTGGGTCTTCGGTATTGGAGAGTCGATGCACCGACACCAATATGCTGACTCGGCAAGTGTGGTTTTTACACTTCGCCAAAGCTAAGTCCGGTGCACCAGCTGGCAAGAGTACGCAGGAGTTCGCTTAGTGCACCAAGCGTTGAGGCATACGATAGGTCTGACCGGTAGTGCTTTACTGGTTTAGAGGTGGGCGAGGCCCAACCCATCGCTTCTGTCTGCCACTACGGAGGTATCCTGGGAGGTAACGGCTCCGAAAGGGGGAACTAAAGGTCTGTGTGCACAGAGTCGGGTGTGTGAGTTGCACTTGCATGTTCCATCATACCCACTTGCATGTCATAGCGTAATCGATTCATTTAACCCTGACACCTAAAGTATAAGTGGTATGAGACGCTTATACATTAGGACCTGCAAAACGACCCCTTGGTCTATAAGCTTATGTGGGCGAGTTTATAAATTAAGGTTAAATTCAATATATATATGCTGTTGTTTGATAATCGACACCCCAACGTATAAGTGATATGGGACACGTTATACGATGGGAGCCTTGCAAAAGATCCCTTGGCTTATGCGCTTCCGCACATAAGTTAAGGTTACTTTTCCTACTTTCTGTTTCTTTCATATTTATTATAGAATTGCTAGATTAGTTCCGCTGTCACCTGTTTTCTTTTGATTCATTCTCCACCTTCATGTCCTTCCCTTTCTTCCTCTTCGCTCGGTACCTAGGAGCCATAGGGGAAGGGGTAGGGGATGATAGGGCTTAGTCTTTATGACTAACGGTTTTCGAACCGCATCATTTAGGGGATCGTGGAGCCCAGCATGGAGGAGCAGCCCCAGAGACCGGTGCGCTTGGAGATAGGGCAGTCTAGCTCCAGAGTTCATACAGCCGGGACCGTTAGTCTCGACCTTGAGTAGATGTTTCGTTTTGCTTCTGCATGAGTGACCTGTAGTGAGGACATGATGTACCAGGCATAAGCCCGTATTTTTAGTACTCTGATATTTTATTCTGTGGACACTCCCTTCGTGGATATTTTATTTCTATATATGTGATTTATCTAGTGGACTTGCTTTTACTTACTTCATTTTGTGCTACCTTTCTGTGATCGAATTGGTCGGCAGAATCGGCGCCTTGTGGTGATGACCCTTCAAGACATGAAGGTGTCACCGCAAAGCGGCGATTCTTGGCCTAAGACCCCGGGTTTAAAAAGAAAAAAAGGGGGTCTTACATATACCCTGCCTAGGGTTTCCTCCTACTGGGTCACGGGTAGAGATTCATGTCACTTTTATTGGGCCCACTAGGATTCTGGTGGCCCAATAAAAGTCAGGATGTTACACAACCCCTCTAGCAGGATCGTCACGAGGATCGGCCCTCAGGAGAAACCAGGAGTACACAGCGCTCAATACCTCACGAGCTAACATGCTTTACGCGATTCACGACGACCCAATGTTACGGATGCCCTGAGAAGTCCCCGTGGGAAAAGGGTATCAAACAAAATACTGTAAATTTCACAAGGGGGCAGGGCATTCAGCAGAAGAGTATGTCAGGTTAAAGGATGAGATCGAATGACTCATCCGACAGGGGTCTTCGGGAGGTTTCTTTAGGACCAAGCAAGAGGCCAGCCGACCCAGTAGAGGAGGGAGTAGCCACCTGCACGTCAAGAAGCGTCGGGGGTGGGGGGGTGGGGGTGCGGTAAGAAAGCTGTGGCGATAGTCGAGACCATAGTTGGGTCTCCGTTTGCCGCGATAGATTCAATTACTTAGAGTGAGCCCGGTCCAAGCATATCAGCAAAAGAAAAGATCAGCTTCAGAGATGAGGACCTCGAGGGACTGCTGACACCACACCAGGACCCGCTAGTCATAACGGCCGAAATCGGATACCCAAGATTCCTTGTCAAGCGGATATTAGTAGATAAGAGAAGTTCGGTCAACGTACTGTTTATGTCGGCAGTTCAAGGAATGCGCATCCCCAAAGAGAAACTCCAGCCGGCGGCTCGCCTGATTTATAACTTTAATGGAGCACTAGTGCCAGTCGAGGGAACAATCACCCTCCCAGTTATCTTAGGATAATTCCCAAAGCAACCAACTTACCAGGGTCAGTTCGTGGCAGTAGAGACAGAGTTACCATACAATGTAATCTTCGGTCGCCCGCTCCAGACAGCGTTCAGAACAATTCTGCCAATTACCCATCTGACAAAGAAGTTCATTACACCAGCAGGAGTCGGAGTCACAATGGTAAACAAGGAAGCAACCCGGATGTGCTACCTACAACAGATGCACCCCGAACAAGTAACAGCTCCGTATATCGTTAAGGCGCGAGGAAGCGGGTCAGGAGGGACCTAGAATAAACTTCAGGACAAAAGAGTTGCAGTGCCATTTCATGTTTTGTTTTCTGCACGTCATTGAACTATTTTCTTTAAGCAAACAACAACTAACTTTATATAGTCGCGAGTGAGTTCTCGTGCGCAAACAATTTCTATTTTCTATAACTACTGAGTGTTATGATTGCTCTCAACATTGCTTTTAAAGGGACACATCCAGGGTCTAACCCTCGATGCAGCAACAGGGACGATCCCTCGCAAACCTCCCACTGCCACAAATTAGAGGCATGTACCTCTCCCATGCAGTGGGTAGAAACAAATACCTAGGTTCACCCTTCATCGTCTCTCCGGTACCACGTCCCTACGGCCTCCCACTGTCGACAATCAAAGGTCTTCCCTTCTCTCCGCAGTAGGTCGTGGCGTCGCTAGGGCCTGCTCCCCTCCCGCTCACCAGCGGTTCGAAGGTATGCCCTTTATCGTCACTCTGGAACCAGGTCCCAACATCCTCTTACTGTCGATGATCGAAGGCCTGCCCTTCTCTTCATTGTAGGTCACGACACCTCCAGGGCCTGCCCCCTCATGGTCGTCTATGTTCGAAGATCTGCCCTTAATCAACACTCACTCAGCGACATCGCCCAGACTGGCAAGCCCGGCCTCACACTTCCTGGCAAGAAGCGTTTGCCCTTCACCCTTGAAGTAGGTCACAGAACCATCTGGGTCTCATCCTTCAACAGTCAACCTCAAAGGATTGCCATCAAATTACCCACGCGAAGATATCAGAGCCAACATAACAAATCTCACAAGAAGATCTCAAAACAACAACATGACAATCCATTAAAAGGAAGACAAAATGCACAAAGATGCTACAATAAAGTAAGTGCACAAAGTCCAATCACAAATACACATCAAGAATAATGCAAGTACAACCAAAGCAAGATTTAGCGAAGATGGAGTCTACTACTACTCAACAAACTCGATGCACTCGTCCTCTGAAAGGTCATCAAAGACAAAATTAGAGATTCGCACTCACGCTTGTGAGATATCATCCGGAGGGTCTTCGCTATCCCATGACGGAATGGAACCTCTCGGATGTCGCAAACCTCGGGATCCACCTCTCTCGTCCAGACTTCCTCACAAATCTTCTCAGACAACAAACAATGGTTCTATTTTAAGGCAATCAAGTTCTTGTACTCTGTTACCCATATCGCCTTCAGCACAGAATGTCACACCTCTGAAGAAAGATGTCCAACCTCTAACTTTAAGCCGGAAACATCCCCCAACACACTCTTTGCCAAAAGCTTCTTGGCCTAAAGATCCTCCCGAAGTCGTGCTGTCTCAGCCTTCAAGTCCAACTTAACTTGCTGAAAGCGAGATAGGTCACGCTCATGCCTCCCTCTCAATCAAAAAGGGAGCTCTCTGCACTTTAGAGCTTCTTCTGAAGGGAGAGGTATGTGTTCTTCAAACCAACATAACAATCGTTCCAAGTAAGAGCAATCTGAGCTTGCACATCAATCGGCAAGAGAAAATAGAGCGTAATGAGTTAGGAGCAACAAGCATAAAGTAGAACAAAAAAGATGAGCTCACCTCGTTATTCATCGCAGCTAAAGATGAAGACACACACTTCTGTTTCGCTTGAGTCAAAGTAGGCACCCCCTCGACTGGGGCCTCGGGGTAGAAGAGCCCATAACCTCAACATCTTGATCCTCAACAAGCGGAGTCCCAGCCACCCGGGAACTGCTAGGGGCCACTCATGAACGCCCCTTCAACAGGTCAACAGGGCGATGTGCCGAGGACGAATCTCCATGGCCCTCGAATACCAACATTCTCTTCCGATCACGGCGCAACGGAGCAACGATAGAATGCTCCGGATCAACAGAAAGGCCACACAATAACAATTGATTTTCTTCCACGAACAGATAAATGCTAAACATATGGCTTCCAGTTCATTAGGTGCCCCAAACCCGAGCATCGGTGTAAAATCACGCTCACGACCCTTCATTAGGCAACATCGGTTTGGAAGAGAGCTCCAAAGCTCGGGCCACTCCCAGAAATTATGGATATATCTGTACACGGTGTTCCCATGGTGCCTGTTCGTCTGACTCTCAAACACCAACATGCAAAAAAAGTTAATGTCTGAACGGGGGGGCGGGGGGGGGGGGGGGGGGGGGGGGGGGGGGGGTGACCTCAGGAGATGTGACCCACGCACCGCGAATAGGGAGGCTAGCCGCGCACAAGCGCGACACGTCAAAAACCTAGCACACGCGCACATTGCGCAGAGCGCACCCCGCTGCACACAAGGAGCAACCCGCACGTGCAGCGCCCGGGGAGCAACCCGCGCAGGGTATCCCATACGGCATGCTGGGCGCAAACCGGGAAAACAATGTATGTGGAAACCCGTGCGCACCGCGCAGGGGGCAACCCACGTGCAACGTGCTGGGCGCAACCTGCGCGTATCACGTGGGGGTAACCCGTGCGCAGTGCGCGGGGCACAACCCGTGCGCACCACGCGGGGGGCAACTCATGCACAACGTGTGGGGCGCAACCCACGCGCGTGCACACCGCGCGCAGGGCACAACCCGCGCAGGGTAACCCATGTAGCGCGCTGGGCGCAAACCGGGAGCACAACGTATGGGGAAACCCGCGCGCACCGCAGGGGGAAACCTGCGTGCAATGTGCTGGGCGCAACCTGTGTGTACCACGTGGGGGGCAAACCGTTCGCAGTGCGCGGGGAACAACCCGTGCGCACCACACGGGGGCAACACGCGCACAGCCTGTGGGGCGCAACCCACGTGCGCGCACACCACGCGCGGGGCACAACCCCCTTGTATGTTCCTCGCGTGCAAGAAGTGCCACGCCTGCGCTCTCCCCTCGTGAAGGTGGGCACCCCACTCCATCTAGTTGCCCCCTCCGTGTGCTAGAGCCTTGCGCCCGCAATGATTCTCACCGCATTTCACCCATTCACCATACCTTTTCACTGTCGACCGCGCCATCGTGCCCATCCTCCGTTGCACCCATCATTAAGGTCCAGATCAGCACAAGGGTAAAATCCCACGAACTCCACTCGCTTCGGCTCCAGATTCCGAGGACTACGGGGGCAAATGATGGGGTCAACCCCAATTTATAGGAAACCCGGGCTGCACGTAGCCAAACAACCCTCTCGCCCCACTAAAGTCATGGGAGTTATGCAGGTAATCGTCGTGTGCGGGATCCACGCGCCCGATCCACGTAACAATTACTGCGCGCCAGATCGGGCGTCCGACCCAACGGCCGTCACCAGGCAGTGCCGGCCGACCGCCTCCTTACCCCTCTCTAACCAGCCAGAGACAGGCTATCCCACCGCGACCGACCCTGCGAGGACCGGACCTGCGAGGACCGGCCAAGGCCACCCATCCTCGGGCAGCCTCACCGCGGCCAATCCTCACAAGGGCCGGCCATGGCCACCCGGATCCGGGTGGCCTCGCCGCGACCGTCCCCATAATGGGCCGACCAAAGCTGCCCGATTCCGGGCGGCCTCGCCATGACCGGCCCTCGCAAGTGCCGGCCAAGGCCGCCCGAATCTGGGTGGCCTCGCCTTGGCTACCCCCGCAAAGGGTCGGCCAAGGCCGCCCGATCTCGGGCATCGTCGCCGCGGCTGGCCCTCGCGGGCCAACCAAGGCCGCCCTGATCTGGGCGGCCTCGCAGCGGCCGACCCTTTCAAGGGCTGGCCAAGGCCGCCCGGATCTGGGCGGCCTCGCCGCGACCGACCCCCTGTGAGAGCTGCTCGAGGCTGCCCGCCCTCGGGGGCCTCTCCGCGGCCAAACCCTCCTGGCCGCCCTCCATGTGGAGGGACGGCGGCATGTTGCTCACGTCGTCATTGTCGGGTCGCCATTATTCGCAGATGGGTTTTCCTTTGGCCCGGGGGCAAGGTCGTCATTTCCCAAAAGTGGCGATCCGCGTGATCATTTTCAAGCAATACTATTGGCCGGTCCGGTAGTTATTAGGCAAAATTAGCGGATCACGCTCGTTAAAATCTATAAATAGGTCCAATTTTACTTTAAATGGATTTTTTCCTGGTTCCCTCCACTTTCACTCCTCTCTCTTCCCCTTCTCTTTGTAGGATCTACGTCCAAGACCGCCACCGCAAAGCGTGGCGAAGGCCGCAAAGACAAGTCAAGGCTCGCGAGAGAGCAAGTAAAGAGGGAGACGCGTGAAGTAGCTTCCTCCGTCACGTCAAGACAACTCCGAGAGAAGGAAGCACCCGCATCTCCTGTGAACAAGCGCCGGAAGACCGCCAAAGCAGCACGACGGCCGGTGGCACCGGTCGCTCATTTTCCTCCCCTTTTATAAGTTGTAACGACGTGCGGCCTGTCGCCCTCGCTATCCTCCAGGAAGCTCTGTAAAAATGCTCATACAGTGGAAATTAGGTTGACACCGAACCGACCGAGTGGTTTTTCACCCCGATTGCGGGTTTTTCACGTCATAAAGTGTTCGTCCCAAAATCTAGTTTATCTTTGAATATTGACACGCCCGACCGCTTACGGGTTAAGAAGGTTCAGCTGACCCGGATTACCAAGAGCGCCGCGCGATTCCCAACAATTACGATGATGTTTTAAAAATGATGATAAGAATGGATGTAATGAGTGCCGGTATGAATCTAAAGGATAAACCAAATGAAATAAGAATTTGTTGCGAGATTTTAATTTACACATCTATAAAATAAGTAACAAACCAAATGAGGAGCTAGAATATTATCCTGGTCTTGGTCATGGGGATTGTAAAGATATGTAAGCAACAGTCATCGTGATAAAAAAGATCCGTGCACACATGTTTTTATCGAAGAGGTAGCATTTAACGATGTTGAATTGGATAAAAATCAAAGTCAAAATAGGGAGATGACGCTATGGCGGATCAGAACACATTATTCTCAAGGAGAAAATGACGAGATTAATGTGATAAGAAGATGAGGTTGCAAAGCGGACGAAGAAAAAGGAAATGATGTAAGCGAGAAGCTGGGTACGGGAAATTAATTAGGGTTTGTTGGTTTCATGGACATTGATTTTGAAGAATAGAATTTCAATCTAATATCTATTTATACTAATATAAAAGGCAACATTGCGTTGCTACAGGAGCAAGCAGTGTGTTACATTTGCTCTTCCCATTTTATCCCCGCCGTCCCCTATTTTTATCTTTATTATATAAGCAAACACCTAATCGGCTCATGGTGTAACATTTTAATCCCAAAATATCCTCATAAAAACAGTTTTTTGGGTTAACTAAGGGGTATTTTTATCTTTATTATATTATCAAAGCGAGAGAAGCTTGAGGAGATGGGCATCCCGATCGCAGCCGGATCTAGGTGAGAGAAGCTTGAGAAGCTTGAGGAGTTGTATAAGAGTTCGCCGGCCATGGAGGATGATCTCGGCCAGATCTTGGCTGGAATAAGAGTTCGCCGGCCGGATCTAGGTGAAGGAGGAGGAGGTTTGGAGCTTGGAGGAGGGCGGCAATTGCGTGTTAATGTTGGAAGTCGAGGCCGCAGAAGTTTGGAGGGGTTGTCGCCGGAGGAAAAAAGAAAGCTGCAAGTGGAAGGAGATCGCCGGAGAAAACGCCAGAGAAAACACCGGAGAAAACGCCGGGGAAAACGCCCGAGAGATTGGGCTTCGTGAGCGAAGCGCGGACTTTCATGGCCTGCCCCTTTATCCTCCTCCTCTTTTTCCCGTGCACCCCTCCTCCTCCTCTAATCCAGTTTTAATATTCATGTTCCGACCATCAAAGTACTAAGTCCTAACTATTATAATTTGATTATATTTTTTATATTATTATTATATATATTTATATTTATATTATTATTATAATGATTATTATTAAATTAAATTTATAATAAATACGGGCTTCTTCGCACGGGCTACGCTCGTGCTTGAAGCTCTCGGGCGGACTTCGGCCGTATAGAAGCAGCTCCCGCTTCCTCACAATTCACCGGCTCGGCGCCGCAACCGCCACTCGCGGCCCCCCAAAACCCTGTTATTGTTTGATTTTGCATACGCGCTCCGGGGGACTGCGAGTGGCGGTTGCGTCGCCGAGCCGGTGAATTGCGTGGAAGCGGGACTCGCTTTTATGCGGCCGAAGTTCGCCTGAAGCATCAAGCACGGGCTTCGCCGATGCGTAGGCGGGCGAGGGAGAAGCCCGCCTGGATGCAGCCGAAGGCCGTCCGAGAGCTTCGAGCATGTGCGTAGCCCGTGCGAAGAAGCTCGTCAATATAAATGGGAAATGATATATAGTTTAAATCCAATTTTTTGTTCGTGTGTATGATAAAATTCAGTCATAGAAATTGACATTCATCACTTTTTATTGTTCGTTTGCAGAAAGACTTTCTGTCATACAAATAGACATTGATTAATGTTAACCTTCTAAGCTTTCCTGCAAATTACCCTTAACAATGATGCGATTTTTTTGCCCGGGAACGATTTTTCGCCTGAGCGCGTTCTTTTCGCCCGGGAGCATTGTGTTGGGTACATTGGGAATTGTGTACCTGATTTGGAGAAGTCCTTTCAACTCAATGATATACACAAATTTGTATTTGATGTATGTTAAGTTTACTTGTGCAGTTTCAATATTGAAGAAAAATAAACTAAGTATAAAAGTGTCGAGACACTGAACAAGTGTCGACACCTTTATAGAAGCAGTGTTGAGACAAGAAATCAAGTTATGTCGACACCCTTATTCAAGTAGTGCTGAGACAGGAAGCAAGCTGTGTCGACACCCAAGACTTGGTCGACACCGTCAGTCAAGGAACCAAGTGATAATTTAACTTTCAAGACAACCTAAACACCTAGAGGGAGGGGGGGTGAATAGGTTCTACTTGTTTATAAAAACTTTTAGGCAGAATTCAATTTAATGGCTAACACAATAATCACAGCAATCACAGAAAATAAAACATCACAGATTGCACAATGTTTTATAGTGGTTCCCCAAGGTCTGGGTACATCCACTTCCCCCTTCACCTATCTAGCAGTATGCTAGATTCGGCCAAACTTCCACTAATCTCAGATCAACAGATCCTACAACTCAGAACCCAACTGGTTCCTACAACTCAGGCACAACAGCCCTACCTCAGCCTTGCCCCAAGGCCTACAACTCAGAGAAGACCCTTCTCCTACACTCAGGCACACAGCCCTACCTCAGCCTTGCCCCAAGGCCTACAACTCAGAGAAGACCCATCTCCTACACTCAGGCACACAGCCCTACCACTCAGAGTACAACACTCCTACACTCAGCCTTTATAACATAGGCTTACAACTCAGATCTGTGTAAACAGATCCTACAGAAATATAGAAAAGATTATTCAACTGTCTTGCCTAAATTGAGAGAGAAAAGGCCAAGACAATTCTTGATCAGCTGATGAAATCAACTGTATCTGAGCTTTCTTCAAAGCTTCTTGAATATGAACTTAGCTGAGTTGATTTCCAAACAGCTTCTTGAGGATCCACTGGTGGTTTCTTTCTTCTTCTTCAAATTCTGGCTTGATCTCTCTCTATCCAGCACTTTGAATGATTCTTCTGAATTCTGATTAGAACTCTTCTTTGATCTATCCTTAGATAGTCTTCTTAGATCTTCCGGAGAAGATCTTCTTAAGTGCCTAGCACTTTCTTGAAATGAATTGGATTGTAATCCTTCTCAACTTTTTGATTCTCAACAATGTATTTCAAAAGGTTACTTTCTCCTTCTGAATCTGTCTATTTATAGACTTCCTTCATGGTAACCGGCTGATCCGGTTTCTAACCGTTTTCTGACAAGTCTGACAGTTTCAGTTAACCGGTGGCAACCCACAGCTGTCAAGTCTTCAAACAAGTCCTGTGCCTTAGTCTTGAACCACAAGCTGTCGAGACAGTCTGTCAGAAAGTGTCGAGACCATCTGTCTATCTGTGTCGACACAATTGACTTTGGTGTCGACACAGTCTTCAGTGATGTCGACTAAGTTGCCTTTGAGTCGACACAGTCTCTTCTGAAAATAACTTGTTCTTGACCCTTCAGTGTGTCGACACAATCTTCTTTTAACTCTGCTGTAATGTGTCGACTTAATCACAATGTGTCGACACATTCTGCTGGTGTAGACAAACTTGAGGTCGACTATATTCTTCTGTGTCGACACATACTGCTGGTGTCGACAAACTTGAGGTCGACTATATCCTTTTGTGTCGACACATTTTCCCAATGTTGAGGTCGACGCTTTTCTTCTGTGTCGACACAAATTCCCAGTGTTGTGTCGACTTACTTCCTCTGTGTCGACATTTTTTCCCAGTGTAGTTGTAGACTAACTGCTATGTGTCGACATACTTCCTCTGTGTCGACACTTTTTCCCAGTGTAGTTGTAGACTAACTGCTATGTGTCGACATACTTCCTCTGTGTCGACACTTTTTCCCAGTGTAGTTGTAGACTAACTGCTATGTGTCGACACTGCTTCCCAGTGTTGATGTCGACTAATTTCTTCTATGTGTCGACACATCCTTCTCTATTTCGACACTTGGACTTAGAATTTTTCCTGCATACTTTATCAATTCTTCACCTGCACATGTCAACTCAAAAACAACATCAAATACACCTTGATGTATATCATTGAGCTAGGTTGGGCTTCTTCAAATCAGGTACACATTTTCCAATGTACCCAACAATCTCCCCCTATTTGGAGAAGTCATAACCCTTATAGCCAATGATATACACCATTTATAAACAGTACTAAATTGATGATATGTGACATAACAGGAATACTTAATATAAACAAAACATAAAAAATAATCCATCACAGAATGAACATTATAATATGCCAATCAACATTTTGTTTATAACTGGGTAATGTTTGATTACATTGTTTTACATTTAATGATCACATCACAACATTACAAAAACACTATGAAGGAACTAAAAACATAATCAGGATTGATCAGGCTCTCTTATGATAATCCCTTTGCCAGATTGAATTGTAGCTGTCACAGGAGCTTCTGATTCTTCAGCTATCTTCTTTTCTTTTTGATCAGCTTTCTTCTGAGCTTCTTCCTTGATCCTTTGCCTTTCAAAATAGTGAAAAGGCTTTGGGAAGTACTTGCTTGGCTCCTTAGCATCTGGTGGCAGCCTTCCCAGCTTAGCTTTCCTTCTGAATTGTACTATTGCTTCCTGTCTTGCCTCATACTTCTGTCATTCTATCTCATTGTACCACTTCCCTCTCTCATGAACTTTGTCTTGTACAGCTTTCCATGCAGTGAGTATTATGTTCCTTGAAGTAGGACTCCACTGCTCATAATCTGGCTTGAGTGCAGCCTGCTCTCTGAATCTCTTCTTTGCTAATAGAGCATCTTGCTGTTCTTTCAGAGTAGCCTCTGGCTTATCAACCTTCCCAATGACAATATTAGTAACCTCCTTTGGAGGACTATACATGCCTTGAACCTGCTGATCAATCATGTCAAAATCTGGAGGGGGGTAAATGACTTGGGCAATCTCAGGTTGATTGCCTTCAAGTAGATTTGTTTGTATTCCTGACTCAGCCACCATAGCATCATCACACAATGGGGGATATCCCAATGTGGCTCGGATACTATTGGTCACCCATTTGGAGTGCTCTGAGCCTGCATGAATTAGCATCCTCTCCCCCTTTATGGCTTCTCTAGATACATGATCTCTTAGATCTTCCTTTTGAAATCTAATTTGGCTATCCAGATAATTCACACCCTCTTTAAAAAATGGTTTTAATCTTTGAAGCTTTTCAGATATTTCTTTTTGAGAGGTAGTGATTGCAGTCTTAACAGAAGCAATGGCAGCTTGAAAATTCTTATCAAATTCTTCCCTTTCTTTTGTTTGATCTGTAGGCAGGCCAGGAACAATCTTTTTCACTTTCTTTATTATCTCATGATGAGATTCAGTTAAATTATCATTCATTCTTAACTGATTTTCCAATACATAGCTTTGCTTCAGGACAACATCATCTACCTTTTTAGTAATAGCCTCCTGTTGTTGAGCAAGATAAATCACAGCATTGCCTCCCTTTTGGAAGCAATCTGTCATTTCTGTCTTATGCAAGTTGACTTGAAACTGGATGGACTTGATATCCTGAGCTAAGTCAAACTGCATAGACTTGCTATTTTCATCAACATACTTTAAACTTGTTATGATCAAAGGCAGGAGATACTTGTGGAGGTGTTGTCTGTAAAGCCTGCTTATAATTCTTGCTTCTTCTCTTAAATACAACAAGTTTTCTTTTCTTTGCCATCCTGGCTTCTTCAGTTTCAGTATCAGATGAAGTATCTAGGTGAATTTTTTCTTGAGGAGGATGAAGTGTATCTGTCCCAATGATCTGTTGCTCAGTCTCAACATCCACTGGCTCCCCCTCAACTTGTGGCTAAACTTCAGCTTCCTGATCAATGTCCATACCTATGGACTTCTCAATTTCTGGTTCTCCTCCTACTTTATCTGTAGTAGTATCAGCATCAGGGAATAACTCCTCCAGAGTAAATTCCAGTTGAGCTGTAACTTCAGCAGCAGTTAAATCTTGAGATAAGTCTAAATGTGCTTCCTCTTGCACTTGTACTGACAACAGCTCCCCCTGAACCTGTGCAGTAATAAGAATATGAGCAATGTCTTTTATAGTAAAACACATTAGCTCCCCCTACACTTGTACCTGATCAGGAGTGGATACATTTTGAGCTGGAGAGTGAACTGGCTCCCCCTGTATCTGTGCAGGTGTTGACACTTGCTGTAGTATAGTTGCGTTAGGCTGTTCTTCAACCTGTGTCCTGAGTGGGTCTTCTTGTTATTGTTCAGTTTCTTGAGTTTGAGAAGGGGATTTCACAGGGGTGTCTGGCCTGCTCTCTTCAGGCACATCCTTGGACAGCACCCTATCCCACCTAGAGAACAGTCTCATATCCATCCTTCTCATATGATTGATCTAAGTCCCTGGCAGTTGCTGCATCACTTCAGGGATCACTCCAATGAGATATAAGCTCATGATTCTAGCCATGTTGGGCTTCTTGATTCCTTCTTTGATCTTGTCAAAGAGTACTCCTGACCAATCAGTAGGAATTGTAAAAACAATCCTGGTCATAAGGCTGAACATATAGGCAGAAATCCTATCATGTCCACCTGTCTTGCAGAGGATTACTTTCCCAACAACTTCAGACAAGAATTTCCCTTGCTGATTCATACCCTTCCTGTTGAATGCAGCTCCAATCTTCATACTCGAGTCCAGTCCACACCATTGAAGGGCTTCCCTTGTCTTAGAACTAGGAACTTCCTCTTCATTCTCAACTACTTGTAATTGAAAGATCTTTCTCAAAGTTCTTGGAGTAATCTTCACCTTAGTCCCTTGAACATTGGACTTAATCTTGAGGCCTGTTGAGTGGACTGATGCAGTGATAAAGAACTCATGTACCTCCTTCTTCCAGATTTTAGTTGGCTCTGAGATTAGAAATTCTAACCCTGACTCGGAGAGGAGGGTGATAACCCCTTGAACATCTGGCGGCGCATCTGCAAAGGCCTGGCGCACCAACTCATACCCCTCATTGACGTTGTCTTCCATCCTTGGCGCCATCGATTTGTCGAGAAAGCTTGAGAGAAGAGAGAAAGATAGACTGTCGACACAGGGTTTTAGTCTCGAAAACCTTGGAAGCGTGTCGACAGATAGAGTTTTTCACCTATTTATACCTTCTGTTGAAAGAAGTTCAAAAGGCGCCAAACACAGACTAAATGTGTCGACACAGACGGAATGTGTCGACACAAACTTCTATTGTCTCGACATTACTTCAGCTTACTATGTGTCGACACCAATTTGTGGTTATGTCGACACCTTGGATACATAATAGATAGACAGAAATTCTGTGTTGACTCTAAGGATAAGTGTCGACACATATTCTGTAAGTGTCGACACCATTATCCTGGTTGAGTCGACATTACATTTCTGGTTAAGTCGACAATATAATTCTTAAGTGTCGACACATATTCTCTGTGTCGACACAATATTTCTGACTAGTCGACATTATTTTTCTGAGTCGACACATAATTACTGAATGTGTCGACACATTCTTACTTAGCCAATTTCTGTTGGTTCAACACCACTTGTAAGTGTTACTTCAATGTGTCCTTTTTAACACTTGATTATGTTGTTATTACTTTTACTTACTTACATACCACTTCAATTGCATTGTTAATGATTTTGTTAATACATTAATCAATGGTCAACATACCTAATTCAATTTTGAATTTATTGAATTTTGTTTCATCTAAAGGCTTAGTAAATACATCTGCTATTTGATAATCTGTTTTTACAAATTCCAATGAGATGTCTCCTTTTTCTACATGTTCTCTAAGAAAATGGTATTTGATTTCTATATGCTTAGTTCTACTATGAGAAACTGGATTATTAGCAATAGAAATAGCACTCTTAGAATCACATAAAAGAGGTGTTCTACTTACCTGAATACCATAATCCTTAAGCTGATGCTGCATCCATAATAGCTGTGCACAGCAGCTTCCAGCAGCAACATACTCTGACTTAGTTGTGGAAATTGCCACACTGGTCTGCTTCTTACTACTCCATGATATTAGTCTTCCTCCCAGGAATTGACAAGTACCTGTAGTACTTTTCCTGTCCTCTCTACATCCTGCAAAATCTGCATCTGAATAGCCTGTTAGTAGAAAATCTCTATTCCTAGGGTACCAAAGACCTAGATTAGGAGTGCCCTTTAGATATCTCAGAATCCTTTTGACTGCAGTATAATGAGATTCTTTAGGGCAGGCTTGGTACCTAGCACAGACACATGTTGCATACATAATGTCTGGTCTACTAGCAGTGAGATATAGTAGAGACCCAACTATTCCTCTATACAATGATTCATCAACAGGTTTACCTGTCTCATCTTTGCATATAGGCATACTTGTTCCCATAGGAGTTCTCATGGTGGAGGATGACTCCATACCATATTTCTTAATTAATTCTTTGGTGAACTTAGACTGGGATATGGACAATCCTATCATCAGTCTGTCTTACTTGGAGTCCCAAGAAGAACTTAAGTTCTCCCATACTGCTCATCTCAAACTTCCCTTGCATAAGTTTGGCAAACTTTTTACAAAGGTTGTTTTCAGTAGATCCAAAGATTATGTCATCAACATAAATCTGAACTAAGATGATCTTACCTTTTGATTCCCTAAGGAATAGAGTTTTGTCTATCTTTCCTCTTGAGAATTTATTCTCAATGAGGAAGGTAGACAGGGTTTCATACCAAGCCCTTGGAGCTTGTTTTAACCCATACAAAGCTTTCCTAAGCTTATACACAGAATCAGGTTTAAGAGGATCTACAAAACCTGATGGCTGCTCTACATATACTTCTTCTTTAAGGTCACCATTCAGAAATGCTGACTTCACATCCATCTGGTATACTTTGAAGTCTTGGTAGGCTGCATAGGCAAGGAACATTCTGATAGCCTCCAGCCTTGCTACTGGAGCAAAGGTTTGATCAAAGTCAATCCCTTCTTCCTGCCTGTATCCTTTTGCAACTAACCTTGCTTTATTCTTCACTATTATCCCACTTTCATCTAGCTTGTTCCTATAGATTCACTTGGTGCCAATTATGTTATGGCCTCTTGGTTTAGGAACAAGCTCCCAGACTTTGCACCTTCTGAATTGATTCAGCTCCTCTTGCATAGCATCAATCCAGTGCTGGTCTTGGATAGCTTCTTCAAACTTCTTAGGTTCCATTTGAGACAAGAAACTTGAATGCAAAACTGTGCTTTGATTTCTGCTTCTAGTTTGCACTCCTTGTCTTGGATCACCAATTATCTGATCAGCAGGATGATCTCTTAGATATCTTATAGCTGGAGGAAGATTCCCTTCAGGTTGAGCATCTCCAGCTTCTTCATTCTGCTAAACCTCTTGGTTTTCATCAGCTTCCATTATCTCTTGTACTCCCCCTGGACAGCAGCCTTCATTTTCCAAAGCTCCATCTTCCTTTGAAGCTTCAGCAATGGAGAGCTTGTCCATCCTCTTGCTTATACCTGTTGAGTCATTTGATCTACAAGACAACTCACAATTGATTAATCTTGTTTCATCAAATACAACATGCACAGATTCTTCAACAACTTGAGTAGTTAAGTTGAAGACTCTATAGGCCTTACTATTTGTGCTGTACCCAACAAATATCTCATCCTGGGATTTGGCAGCAAACTTAGTCAAATATGACTTGCCATTGTTAAGTATATAGCACTTGCAACCAAAGATCCTAAAATAGGATAGATTTGGTTTTCTGCCTTTCACAATCTCATAGGGAGTCTTTCTGTGGCTTTTGGTGATAGAAGCCCTATTGATGACATGACAAGTAGTGTTAACTGCCTCAGCCCAAAAATATTCTGGGAGAGAGGTGTCACTCAATAGAGTTCTACCAGCTTCAATTAATGTTCTATTCTTTCTTTCAGCAATTCCATTTTGCTGAGGTGTTCTAGGTGAGGAGAACTCTTGAAAAATCCCAAAGTCTTTACACAAGTTTGTTATGCTTTCAGATTGAAACTCAGTACCATGGTCACTTCTGATTTTGACCACTGTACTATTCAGTTCATTCTGAATTTGCTTTACAAAATTAAGTAATACACTTGGGGTTTCAGATTTTTGTCTCAGAAAGAACACCCATGTAAATCTAGAATAGTCATCTACAACCACAAAAGTGTAGACCTTCCTACCTAGACTATGAACTGGCATAGGACCAAAAAGATCCATATGCAAGAGGTATAAGCACCTCACAGAATCCTTGTTTTCAAGACTTTGAAAGGAGGATTTTGTCTGCTTTCCCTTTTGACAAGCTGAGCATATCCCTTCCTTTATACACTTAATTTGAGGTCCATTCCTCACTAGCTCTTTGCTAAAGAGTTGGCCAATTGTCTTGTAGTTTAGATGAGCCAATCTCTTGTGCCACTTAACACAATGAGAAGCATTGTCATCAGCTACAAGACAGATGGGAGAAGCCTTATTCTCACATTCAAAATTAAGACAGTATACATTTCTCTTCCTATACCCAGTCAATATGATCTTTTGATTACTTGACCTCTTGATATGACATCCATCTTTAACAAATGAAATTTCATATCCTAAATCACTTAGCTGGCTTATGCTTATTAGATTATGTTTCAAACCTTTTACATAAGCCACTTGAGTGATAGTAATTAGGTTAGAAGAAATGTTACCAAACCCTTTGATGACTCCACTTTCAGATCCACCAAAGATCACTTTAGGTCCATCTTTGACAGATGAATACTCCTTCAGCAGCCCCTTTGTTCCAGTCATGTGCCTGGAACAACCACTATCCAAGTACCATATAGGGGCATGGTTACTTGGATTCACCTGCAATACAGAATTACTTACCCTTAGAACCCAAGTAAGTCTTGGGTCCTTGGTTCAGGTTAGCATTAATAAAGTTATCATAACCTCTTCTAACAGGTAGACTCTTATTCTTTAAAACACTTGTGTTATACCAGCAGTCTAATGCAAAATGGCCTCTCTTGCCACAGCACCAACATTCAAACTTATTGTATCTAGATCTAGATACATCCTTGTCAGAAGAATTTCTGTTCATTGCTGGTGCTGTTGCACCTTCACCTACTGATTTCTTAAAACCATTGGGTTTATGACCATAGGTAGGCCTGCTTGCATTAACACCCTTGTTCTTTAGAACATTAGTCTTAATATGACCTTGAATGTCTTCATGATCATATTTGTTAGAAGGCACTTTCACCTTACTAAACTTTATGGGGACTGAAAGGTTTAGTGGCTGAACAGGAGCTTTGCCTTTCCTCTTGAATCTGCCGACCCTAGAGTTACCTTTAAATCCTAATCCAGCCTTACCCTTTTGAGTGACAAATTCATCTATCAAGGGTAAGACAGATTTTGGCTTAGAGTAACTAGCCACTAAATCCCTTTCAATTTTAAGTCTGGCCTCCAGACTCTTCACTTGATCATTAGTATAATTAATTGTGCCCATCTGAATAATAGTTATATTCTTCAGCTTGGCAATTTCATTTAATTTTTGATCAAGGACTTTTTCTAACTCAGTTGTTGCAACCCTTAGTTCAGCAATTTCCTGAGCCTGAGTTTTAACCAGGTTCTTGCTTTTCTTAAGGGCCTGCAACAAGTCCCCATACTTTTCTATCAATTGATAGACATCTCCTTCAGATTCAGATGCATCTTCATCACTTGATGCAGATGTAGCTGATTCTTCACTTGTACTACAAACAGATGTACTGGAAGGACATTTTACCTCATTAGGACCAGACTGATTCTGGCATATGTCCTCTTCTAATCTTGTCATCAGCCCCATACACTGCTGATCCTTTGGTTTATTGATGGAGTCTAGCAACTGCAGAAACTCCTCTTCTTCAGATGCAGCATATAGTCCAATATATGCTTCAGCTTCAGATTCTGACTCTGAAGTTGACTGGTCTGATAGACTCTTATCTTTCTTAGCTACAAAGGATTTCTCCTTCTTGCCTTTCTGATAAGTCTTCTTCTTTTCTGAAGATTCCTTTCTCTTGTCAGGACAATCAGCCACTACATGTCCAGGCTTATTGCAACAATAACAGACAATCTTTGAAGTAGTGGCTCTACTGGGCTTTGATCTGCTCTTCTCATTCCTTGATGACCTTTTCTTCTTATAATAGTCATCAACTTGCTGTGATGGGGAAGGCCTAGACTTCCACTGCTTCTTCTTCAAGAACCTCTGGAATTGTCTTGTGAATGCAGCAAAATCTGCATCTGAATCACAGCTTTCAGAATCCTTGTTTGAACTTTCAGAACAATCTTCTGTAACTTCCTTAGGAGGAGATGGTGATATCCTCCTATTCTTTCTAGTGGCTTCAGCATTGAATGCCACAGTCTTTTCTCTAAGCTCTCCTCTTGAGTTTCTTTCCTCCTCCTTCCTCACCATTAGTTGCATTTCATAGGATAGCAACTTTCCAAATAGGGTTGGAGGAGATATCTCTGCCAATTTAGCCACTTCTCTTATGGCACAGATCTTTGTATCCCAATCCTTTGATAAGGATCTTAAGAATTTGTCATTCAGTTCATAGGTACTGAAGACTCTTCCATAGGATATTAGCTCATTCACAATTCTATAGAATTTCTTATAGCACTCAGTTATGCTATCAGATTTTCCTTGTCTAAAGCTTTCATACTCCTGATTTAGCATAGACTTCCTGTCCAACCTTACTTCTTCAGATCCCTCCATGTAGACAATCAATGTGTCCCACATCTCCTTGGAGGTCTTGCAGTGAATCAGATTCTGAAATGTTGAATCATCTATGACACTAACAATGATGTTCTGTGCCCTTTTGTCCATGGTTGCCAAGATGATTTCATCCTTGGTCATTTCTGAATAACTCTTTGGAGTTTGGATATTTGCATCAAGAACTGATACCTTCATTGGAATGAAGGGGCCTTCCTGTACTGTGATGTAAATTCTTGGGTCAGATGCTTCCATAAACAGTCTGACTCTTTCTTTCCAGATACCAAAGATTTCCTTCCTGCATATGGGTAATTTCATAGACCCTAGCTCCTTATGATTCTCTCCAGAACCCATCTTCTTGAATCTTGAATCTGCCTTTCAGATCTACCTCAGACTGTTAAGTCCTTTTTGAGGAACCTCCCTCTGATACCACTTGATAGTTTAACTTTCAAGACAACCTAAACACCTAGAGGGGGGGGGGGGGGGGTGAATAGGTTCTACTTATTTATAAAAACTTTTAGGCAGAATTCAATTTAATGGCTAACACAATAATCACAGCAATCACAGAAAATAAAACACCACAGATTGCACAATGTTTTATAGTGGTTCCCCAAGGTCTGGGTACATCCACTTTCCCCCCTCACCTATCTAGCAGTATGCTAGATTCGGCCAAACTTCCACTAATCTCAGATCAACAGATCCTACAACTCAGAACCCAACTGGTTCCTACAACTCAGGCACAACAGCCCTACCTCAGCCTTGCCCCAAGGCCTACAACTCAGAGAAGACCCTTCTCCTACACTCAGGCACACAGCCCTACCTCAGCCTTGCCCCAAAGCCTACAACTCAGAGAAGACCCTTCTCCTACACTCAGGCACACAGCCCTACCACTCAGAGTACAACACTCCTACACTCAGCCTTTATAACATAGGCTTACAACTCAGATCTGTGTAAACAGATCCTACAGAAATATAGAAAAGATTATTCAACTGTCTTGCCTAAATTGAGAGAGAAAAGGCCAAGACAATTCTTGATCAGCTGATGAAATCAACTGTATCTGAGCTTTCTTCAAAGCTTCTTGAATATGAACTTAGCTGAGTTGATTTCCAAACAGCTTCTTGAGAATCCACTGGTGGTTTCTTTCCTCTTCTTCAAATTCTGGCTTGATCTCTCTCTATCCAGCACTTTGAATGATTCTTCTGAATTCTGATTAGAACTCTTCTTTGATCTATCCTTAGATAGTCTTCTTAGATCTTCCGGAGAAGATCTTCTTAAGTGCCTAGCACTTTCTTGAAATGAATTGGATTGTAATCCTTCTCAACTTTTTGATTCTCAACAATGTATTTCAAAAGGTTACTTTCTCCTTCTGAATCTGTCTATTTATAGACTTCCTTCATGGTAACCGGCTGATCCGGTTTCTAACCGTTTTCTAACAAGTCTGACAGTTTCAGTTAACCGGTGGCAACCCACAGCTGTCAAGTCTTCAAACAAGTCCTGAGCCTTAGTCTTGAACCACAAGCTGTCGAGACAGTCTGTCAGAAAGTGTCGAGACCATCTGTCTATCTGTGTCGACACAATTGACTTTGGTGTCGACACAGTCTTCAGTGATGTCGACTAAGTTGCCTTTGAGTCGACACAGTCTCTTCTGAAAATAACTTGTTCTTGACCCTTCAGTGTGTCGACACAATCTTCTTTTAACTCTGCTGTAATGTGTCGACTTAATCACAATGTGTCGACACATTCTGCTAGTGTAGACAAACTTGAGGTCGACTATATTCTTCTGTGTCGACACATACTGCTGGTGTCGACAAACTTGAGGTCGACTATATCCTTTTGTGTCGACACATTTTCCCAATGTTGAGGTCGACGCTTTTCTTCTGTGTCGACACAAATTCCCAGTGTTGTGTCGACTTACTTCCTCTGTGTCGACATTTTTTCCCAGTGTAGTTGTAGACTAACTGCTATGTGTCGACATACTTCCTCTGTGTCGACACTTTTTCCCAGTGTAGTTGTAGACTAACTGCTATGTGTCGACATACTTCCTCTGTGTCGACACTTTTTCCCAGTGTAGTTGTAGACTAACTGTTATGTGTTGACACTGCTTCCTAGTGTTGATGTCGACTAATTTCTTCTATGTGTCGACACATCCTTCTCTGTGTCGACACTTGGACTTAGAATTTTTCCTGCATACTTTATCAATTCTTCACCTGCACATGTCAACTCAAAAACAACATCAAATACACCTTGATGTATATCATTGAGCTAGGTTGGGCTTCTTCAAATCAGGTACACATTTTCCAATGTACCCAACACCAAGCCGTGTCGACACTCAGGACTAGTGTCGACACATTTTACATAAGTTATGTCGAGACTGGAAGCAAGCTGTGCCGACACTCAGGACTAGTGTGGACACATTTTACACAAGTTATATCAAGACTGGAAGCAAGCTGTGTCGACACTCAAGGCTAGTGTCGACACATTTTACACAATTTATGTCGAGACTGAAAACCAGCTGTGTCGACACTCAGGACTAGTATCAACACATTTGATATAAGTTGTGTTGAGACAAGAAGCTAACAGTGTCGACACACTCGATTGTTGTCGATAAGAGAAGTGTCGACACCCAGGACTGGTGTCGACCGAATCTAAGTACAGAAGTGTCAACTCCTTCATGCAGAAGCTCTCAGACAAAAATTCTTCTAAGTTTAGAATTCAAACCCTGAAGTTCTGACAACTGTCAGAACTTTCAGATGTCATTGGATTAACCGGGGCAGCCGGTCACTCTTGTCAAAGCCTATATAAGGAGACCCACACAACATAAATAGAGTGATTATGATCATTATTCTCATCTAAGTCTGTCAGAACATTTCAATAGAATTCTGAAGGTGAAGAGGAGGCAGGTCGTGGATCAACTTCAATTTTCTTAAGTCAAGTTCAACCCTACCTTCTCCTTCAAGAAGCTTTGAAAAAGCTAAGAAGGGTTGGACTTATTTCTTCACAGCCAAGATTAAGTGAGAAGTTTTCACATCAAGATCTGATCAAGAAAAAGTCACCGGTCTCTTTTTTTCTGGGTGATACTTCAAAACTCAAATTCTTTCTGTTATATCAATTTTATAAGATCTATCAGTAGATCTGAGTTATAGGAGATTGATTTCTCTGAGTTGTAAGCCTAAATTAAAAAGGCTGAGGTAGGGCTGTATGCTTGTGGTAGGAGAAGGGGCTATTTCTCTGAGCTGTAAGAACTGGAAGGTTTTGAGGTTGTAGGGCAAGGATTTACCTGAGGAGTAGGAGTGAAGGATCACTCTGAGGTAGGGTTCTTGAAGAGGAACCTAAGTTGTAAGATCTTGAGGATCTGAGGTAGGACATTATTTTGTCTGATTTGTAGGAGCCAGCTGAGCTCTGAGGTGCAAGATTTGAGGATCTGAGGAAAAGAAAGAAGAAGTTTGCCCGAATATGGCTCATTACTAGATAGGCGAAGGGGGAAAGTGGATGTACCCATAAATTAGGGGAAACACTATAAAACTACTGTGTGTCGTGTTGTGCTGTGTTGTGATTGTTAAAATAAGATTTGTGTTGTGATTGTTAAGCTTAGATTTGTTTTGTATTTAGTAGATCAACAGAGTTCTTGAATATTATGGTTGTGTTAATAAACACACTAAGAAATTTTCGTGACTTAAAGTAGCCAAGATTTAAATTGGACCTATTCACCCCCCTCTAGGTCACTCTATATCCTAAACAAACACTTTACAATTGGTATCAGAGGGAGATTGACTGTAAAGGCATAACAGCTTAGTGAGAATCTTAAGTATTAACAAAGATCAAAGCATGGCTCAAAGAAAAAACCAATCCATCAAACTCCCAGTCTGCTCTAAAGAAAATTTTGGGATTTGGAAGGAAAGGGTTAGACTCTTCATGGAGACTGCAGATCCAAGAATATACATCATAATATTAGAAGGACCTTTCATATCTATGAAAGTGTCAATTCTTGATGCCAACATAAGGACACCTAAGACCTACACAGAAATGTACAAAGATGAGATAATTCTGGCCTTTATGGACAAGAGGGCTCAGAACATAATTTTTAGTGTTATAGATGACTCCACATTCCAAAAATTGATTTATTACAAAACATCCAAAGAAATATGTGAATCATTGATTGTATATATGGAAGGCACTGATGAGGTTAGAGATGACAAAAAATATCTATTAAACCAGCAGTATAAAGCCTTCAGGCAAGACAAGAAAGACATAGTGGCTGAGAGCTTTGAGAAATTTTTCAGAATAGTGAACAACCTGAGAACACATGGAAGGAGCTTCACCAATTATGAACTCAATGACAAGTTCTTGAGGTCACTGAATAAAGAATGGGATATCATGATTTGTGCTATTAGAGAAATGGAAACTTAGCCAATATAGACCCCTAGGTTCTATTTGGCAAGCTGCTGTCTCATGATCTACAGCTGAATCTCAGGAAGTATGAAGAAGACTCAGCAAGAGCACTCAATAGAGAAAAGTCTTTAGCCCTAAAGGCTGAGACATCCAAGAAAGTCAGGGAGAAATTTGCTCCTTTAGAAAGATAGGATGCAGTCTTAGAATGCACAAAATCTTCCTCATCAGGAGGGGACATGACTGAAGAAGAAATGTCACTCTTCTCAAGACAATTCAAGAAGATGTTGAGGAGAAGAAGGCAGGGCAGCTGGAAGGGTCCAAATAGAGACTCTTCTCACAAGAAGACAGATCACTCAGAGAAACCTAGGAAAAAGAAATCTGGGGACATGTATGGTTCTTCTCAGAATAAACACATTAAGACTAATCTTGTTTTTTATTGCTATAACAGGCAAGGGCATATCATTGCCGACTGCCCAGTAAAAAGGAAGGAGAAAAGTATGTAAATTGGAAGACTGGACAGCATAAGAAGTTTGACAAAAGTTTCTTGGCCAAGAAGCAGTCCACTCTTTCAGATAGTGAGAAAGATTCATCTGAATCAGAAGAGGAGACTCTTTTGGGTTTAATGACCATTGAGGAGGCCAGCAACAGAAGAAGAACCACACTGTCATCCAGTTATAGTGAAGACTATACATATCAAGAGCTGATGACCCTAGCAGAAGAAGAAGATTTGGATTGTTCAAAATCTGCCAAGGTAAAACATCTTACTACTAGTCTTACCTCAGGATCTAGATCAGCATCAGAGAATGAATCATGTTCACATTCTTCTAATAATAGTGAACATGGTTCAGATTCTGAAGCAGATTTCAACACACGCATCAACAAATATGAGAAGATGTTGAAGGCTTTGATTACAAGCAAAGAGCTCGTTAAGGAACAAGCCAAAGAACTAGAGTCTCTGAGATCAGTCCCTTTACAGTTGGAGAGGGCCAACATTAAGTTGGACCTTCAAAAACGGAAGCTCATAGACTTAACAATTAAAATAAATAATCAGACTGAGACTATTGCAGAACAATCCAAGACTGTCAAGGACCTGGAAGCAAAGCTTCTTCAGGAAAGACAGCTCCTAAAATAGTTCTCAAGATCTAAGTCTGTGCTACCTATTATTGATATATTTTCTGCACCATTTAGAAGTGGTGTAGGATATATTGAGGATAATAAGATCAATAAGAAACCTGAATATAAGGGTAAAGCCTCAATGGGTCCAGCTAAGCAACCAGCCAAGCATCTAAATTCTAACAGATACAAGGGATCATGTGTTCCTAGACACATGAGTTCTGAGTGCACCACCAGCAAGGTCAATAAAGAGCCTTGCTGGAAAGGACAAAAATCTAATGGCTATAAGGCCCACAGACCACTACAAGGAGTGATTAATCCAAGGAGCCAAGGAATTCTTGGATATGGTCCCAGTACACATCACTAAAACCTTAAAGGTAAGGCTGTCAATGTTGCACCTCTACCATGGAATCTGAATATCAACTCTAAGTTGCCTAGAAGTACAACTTCAAAGGTGCAACCTAAGATAAGATATATCATATTTGAATGTTGGTGTTGTGGGAAGGTTGGGCATTTTGCCTTGGATTGTTGGTACAATCCAACAACATCCTCATTTAAGTCACAAACTCATCTGTCTAGAAAGCCCGTTGTGCTTCCCACAGCTAAGTCTAACAGGAACCAAGACACTAAAAATATTTGAGTGCCTAAGGTTAATTAATTCTGTGATTGCAGGTGGATCCAAGTACCACAGAAATGTCAATATGGTACTTGGACAGTGGCTGTTCCAGACACATGACTAGAATAAGAAGTTTGCTAAGGGACTATGCTTCAGTAAAGGATGGACAAAAATTAATCTTTGGAGGTTCAAAAAAAGGACTCACCAAGGGATATGGTAACATTTCTAATGGTCTAGTGACAATCACAAAAGTGGCTTATGTGGAAGGATTGAACCACAATCTGATAAGAATAAGTCAGCTTTGTGATATTTGTTTTGAAATCATATTTCACAATGATAGGTGTCTAATAAGGAATGCAATTGATCAAGATATCATCTTGTTAGGCACTAGGAGTGTCAACATTTATTGTCTAAATTTCTTAAGTATATTTGAGGATTCCCCTGTATGCCTAGTAGCAAGTGAGAAAGACTCTTTGTGTGTGCAATGACACAAGAGGCTAACTCACTTAAATTATAGAGCTATGAGAAAGTTGTTTTTTATGGACTTAGTTAGAAATGGTCCAAATCTAAAATGCTCTAAAGAAGGCATGTGTTCTGCATGTCAAAGATGCAAACAGACAAAAGTATCCTTTAAGAGCATTAGTCCAAAGACAGTGAGAGGTGTCTGGACTTACTTCATATGGACCTATTTGGTCCTATGCAAATTCTTAGTTTAGGTAGAAAGTCTTACACCTATGTGATTGTAAATGATCACTCTAGGTTTGCTTGGGCATTCTTTCTAAGGAGAAAGTCTGAAACTCTGGACATTCTTGCTAATTTTATCAACCAAATTCACAATGAAAAGGGATGTTCTGTGGTCAAGTTCAGAAGTGACCATGACACAACATTTCAATCTTAAAAAATGACAAATTTTTGTAAAGAACTAGAGATCTTTCAGGAATTCTCCTCGCCTAAAACTCCCCAACAAAATGGGGTTGCTAGGAGGAAAAATAGAACTCTCATTGAGACTGCTAGAACTATGCTAAGTGACATATCTCTCCCAGGATATTTCTGGCCTAAGGCTGTAAAAATTGCTTGTTATGTTCAAAATAGGGTCTTGATCAACAAAAGTCACTACAAGACTCCCTATGAAGTAATGAAAGGCACAAAACCAAGTCTGTCCTATTTCAAGATCTTTGGAAGTAAGTGTTATGTCTTAGATAATGGAAAGACTTATCTAACTATGTTTTCAGAGAAGTCCTATGAAGGTATCTTTGTAGTCTATAGTAATCATAGCAAGACATATATGATCAACAACTTGAAACATCAAGTGGTAGAAGTATCAATTAATGTTATTTTTGTTGAAACTTCAGTCTTACATAATATACTATCTAATAATTCTAGTCTAAGAGATGTTGACTCTAAGATAGAAAAATTAAATATAAGAGATTCATCTGATATAGAATTAGAGGCTAGAAACAATATTGTAGTTCCAATAGAAGACACAATCATTGCCCAAGGGGAGTAAGAGATTCATCCTTTTCTACCTAAAGATCTAGGTGATGGTAGGAATCTTCCTGTAGCTGTTAGACACCTTAGAAACCATCCTATTGATCAAATAATAGGTGATGCTAGGCTAGAAGTGACTACTAGGAGTAAACATCATATTGAGGTTCTGTTCTCTAGCTTTCTCTCTCAGATGAAACCTAAGAAGTATGAAGAAGCCAATTTAGACCCCAACTGGATTATGGAAATGCAAGAAGAGCTTAATCAATTTGAGAGATGTAAAGTCTAGATTCTAGTTCCTAGATCTAGAAATCACAATGTCATAGGAAGTAAGTGGATATATTGGAATAAATTAGATGAGAATGGAGTAATAGTTAAAAACAAGGCAATACTTGTGGCTAAGGGGTATAGACAAGAGGAAGGAATAAACTTTGACCAAACCATTGCACCTGTAGCTAGGCTAGAAGTTATTCTTGGGATTCCAAGTTAGACGATCTGAAGATGGTATATCCATCTCTTAGTCTAAGTTCACAAAGGAGTTGATTAAGAAATATGGTATAGAAAATTCTTCTACCATGAGAACCCCAATGGGTTCCTCAGTATCACTACACAAGGATGAATCTGGGAAACCAGTGGATGAATCCTTGTATAGAGGAATCATTGGATCACTCCTTTACTTGACATCTAGTAGACCAGATATCATGTTTTCAACATGTGTCTGTACTAGATACCAAGCATGTCGAGTCTCATTATACAGTTGTTAAAAGAATACTGAGATATCTAAAGGGCACACCCAATCTTGGGTTTTGGTATCCTAAGAATGGTGATTTTGATCTAACTAGATACACAGATACAGATTTTGCAGGATGTAAAGAGGACAGAAAGAGTACATCAGGAACTTGTAAATTTTTGGGGAGAAGACTCATCAATTGGAGCATTAAGAAGCAAACAAGTGTAGCTATTTCAATAGCTGAGTCTAAGTATATATAAGCTGGGAGTTGTTGTGCACAGTTACTATGGATTCAACATCAACTCCTAGACTACAGTGTACAACTAAGTAAATCTGTTATGTATTGTGATTCTACTAGTGCAATCTCTATTACTAATAATCATGTTTCTCACAGTAGAACCAAACACATAGAAATCAGATATCATTTTTTAAAAAAATATGTTGAAAAAGGCAATATTTGTTTACATTATACTCCAACTGAAAATCAAATTGCTGGCATATTCACAAAACTTTTAGAAGAAAACAAGTTCAATTTCTTCAAGTTTGAACTAGGAATGTTAAATATAGAATAACCATTTTCATTGGTACCTAAAAAAAATCCTTATTCAACTTGTATAAGTTAAGTAACAAAGTCTACCAACCTAAATAAACAAGTAAGACATCATAAATGTCAAGAATCTACATTTCAGAAAACAAAATTTTGACTAAGGCTCCGTTTGGGGGGACTTATTTTCACCGGTCAAGCGGTTACGACCGCATGTACCGGACCTTAATTAAGTTAATGTCCGGTACATGCGGTCATAACCGCTTGACCGGTGAAAATAAGTCCCACCAAACGGAGCCTAAGTCAAAAATTATTTCAAGACAACAGAGTGTGTGTCGAGACAGTTGAAAAAGTGTCGAGACACCAAAAAGTGTGTCGACACTATAAATAGTAATGTGTCGAGACACCAGAATGTGTGTCGATACTGCATAAATGCAAAGTGTCGAGACACTAAAATTAGTGTCGAGACATAAGGGTGTCGAGACCCTAAGGTATGTGTCGAAAGACATAATCCTTGTGTCGACACACCTCAACAGACATAATCCTTATGTCGACACTAAGTATTTACCCAAAATTTTAGAACAGTCTAAATGCAGCGCGCCCTTTCGACTTCAGGGAAGATTTGACTATAAAAGGGGTGTGAGAGTAGAAGTCGACTATACTTTCTTGATCTCTTGAAATTTTTCTCCCTGAGTGTCGAGACCTAGAATTTTTTTAGTCGACACATCTTTATCTCAATTTCTCTCAACTCCAATGGCTCCCAAGAATGTTGACAACATCTTTGAAGGGTATGAGCTTGTGTGCAATGGTTTCAACTCAGCGTAAGAAGAAATTAGGACTGTTATTGACCTAATTACAGAAGCCGGAATAGAATATCTACTTTCAGAACCGACAAACATCTAGAAATGAGAAGTTTCAAAGTTCTTCTCTAATGCTAAACTAGATCCAAACTCAAAAAAGATCAAGTCTAAGGTAAATGGAGCAAAAGTGAAAATCACAACCAGGAAATTGGCCAAGGTTTTTCAAATACCAAGAATCGATTAAGAAGATGAAATAAACACCACTAGGACTGCTAAAGCATTGGGGTGGTGTGGATTGGCTCCAACCACTAAGATTGGAAGTACCTTAAACATGAAGGGTATGAATTCCCAAGGCAAATTCCTGTCTGAAATAATTGGGAAGGTATTACTGTGTAAGACTTGAGCACATGACAGAATTTCTGCTTCAATGTTTGAACTGATGACAAAAGTTATATTCAAAGTCAAGACAAACTGGAGCAAGATTATTTTTGATAGAATAGTAGAGAGTATTAAGAAGCCCAACATGGGAAGAATTATAAGTCTCTACCTAGTGCAAGTCATTCCTAACAGTCTTAATCTTAAGCTTGGATCAAAGATAAACCACATGAGGAGTATGGACATGAGGATACTGGCAAGGTAGGATAGAGTCCAATCCAAAGAAACACCTATAATTGAGAAAAAGAAGGAGAAAAAGAAGAAGGTTGTAGTTATGGAAGAAGATTCTTCCAGTAACTTTGAAGAACAAGATAGTTCTACCTCTGAAAAATAGGATAGTATAATGGTTGAGAAATCTCCAAGGCCTTCACCTGGAACAGGTGATTAGGTGTAGGGGAGACAATCCCAGATAAGGATCCAATTGAGGGAGAGAACCTACATGATCTACCAGAAATAGAAATGGACACAGTAGATACAATAATAATAGAAGTTGTACAAGAGCTGGAACAAACAAAGGTTCCTGAAAGAGAGATTGAATAAACATTCTCCAAGGCCACTGAAGAGACAATTATTCTGAATACTGATTTAGATGTCCAGGGGGAGATAACTACTACTCCAGAGGACCCTGTTACTGATACTGCAGTTCTGCAAGAAGAGACTAACTTGGAAAACATCAATGAAGAAGGTGCAATGGTTGAGGGGGAGTTTGAAGATCAGCCCCCAACTACTGAAATAGCTAAAGAGCCAGCATCTGTTGAGGTGGTTTGTTCTTCTGAATCATAAGAGGAAGAATCCTCTCAGCTAAAGAAGAGAAAAATAATTGAACTCAAAAAGAGGAGCAAAAGCTACAAGAAAATTATTCAGTCTGGCATAACTCCTGCTCCTGCTGTAAATTTAAGTTCAATTATAGTTCAACTGCAAATTATGTTAGATCAACAAAGAACTCAACTTGAGAAGTATGTGGATGAAAGTAATAAGGAGTTGCAGTTTCAACTGGCTCATGACATTAAATCTATTAGATTGAAGTAAATCTACTAAAAAGGATATGTCAGATGGAGTCAAGACCTGATTTTGAACTATGCAGTCCTTAATCAAGGACCATTATTCTAATTGCCAAGGATCTGGTTAAGAACAAGAAGACAGAAAGGGGAAAGCTCTTTAGCTCCCTTGAATGGGCTAAGCTTGAAAAGAATGAGATGGATAAAAGAAAAATCAAAAAGGACAATCACAGATAAGGATCCAATTGAGTGGGAGAACCTCAATGATCTGCCAGAAATAGAAATGGACACAGTAGATACAATAATAATGGAAGTTGTACAAGAGCTGGAACAAACAAAGGTTCCTGAAACAAACTACTGATCTAACAAGAATGAATGAAAATATGATAATTATGCATGATTCTACTTTGGAAGAATAAAGAAACAAACTACTGATCTAGAAATCAAGATAACTTCTGCCATAAAGGACATGGAAACTCAACTAAAAACTCATTCAACCTCATTGATTAAGGATATCAAGGCTTCTGAAAAGGATTTGGATGACCATTTACTAAAAGTCAAGAATTCTTTAATCTCAGGAATCCATTATCTAGATGTTCAAGTAAGATTTCACAAAAATAATTTAAGGGATCATATGGAAATAGAAGTCATAAAGGGGGAGAGGGTAATGATAAAGGCTAGCTCCGAGCATGCCACTTGGCTCTCAAATAGCATTAGAGACACTTTAGGATATCCTCCCCTATGGTATGATGGAGATAAAACTACTGAGTCTCGCTGCCAACCAGCTCATTTTGAGGCCATTCAACTAGATGTCAAATTCATGTACAAACCAGCTCATTTTGAGGATATCCACACTGCTGTCCAAACCATGCATAGTCCTCCAGGTCAAATTTAGAATATTGTATGTGAGGAGGTTGAAATGTTTGATTCTGCTATGTTAAAAGAAAAAGAAGCTCAAATTTCAAAGAAAAGGTTCAGAGAACAGGCTGAAGCTATGCCAGACTTTGAACAATGGAGCCCAACTTCCAGATCAATTATACTCACAGTATGGAAATCCGTCAATACTAATGCAGCTGATAGGGGAAAATGGTATACAGAGCAAGAGTGGGTTAAACACTTAAAGCAATAGGAGGTCATCTGCAAATTCAGAAATGATCTGAAGGCAGGGAAGATCCTAGCTAATTCTATTGAGCCCAACAAATACTTCCCCAAGCCATTTCACTATTTTGAAAGGCAGAGGCTTAAGGAGGAAAAGATCTCAAAAGCCAAGAATGACAAAGGCAAAAAGATAGTTGATGATAATGTGCCTTAAGTTAATGTCAAGATACAATCTAGAAAAGGCATTGTCATCAGAGAGCCAGATTTTTCCTAGAATTTTATTTTTTAACTTTTGTAATTTTGTTTTTCTTTTAAGAATTTTGTAACAAACTAAAAAGTGTAAACTGATAACAATTTGGAATGAAAAGTCTGTTTGAACTTGGTTATATTTGTGTGATCATTCCTATGTTCTTTATATGATTGTACAATACTTTTAATATATATCTTTATCATCATATTTTGATATCATGGTGTATATAATTGAATTGGGGTTATGACTTCTCCAAATAGGGGGAGATTGTTGGGTACACTGAGAATTGTGTACCTGATTTGGAGAAGCCCTTTCAACTCAATTATATACACAAATTTGTATTTGATGTATGTTAAGTTTACTTGTTCAGTTTCTGTATTGAAGAAAAAAAAACTAAGTACAGAAGTGTCGAGACACTAGACAAGTGTTGAAACCTTTGTAGAAGTAGTGTTGAGACAAGGAATCAAGTTGTGTCGACACTCAGGACTATTGTTGATACCCTTATTCAAGTAGTGCTGAATCAGGAAGCAAGCTGTGTCGACACCCAGGACTTGGGTCGACACCGTCAGTCAACGAACGAAGCTGTGTCGACACTTGGAACTAGTGTCGACACTTGGGACTAGTGTCGACATATTTTACACAAGTTATGTTGAGACCGGAAGCAAGCTGTGTTGACACTCAGGACTAGTGTCGACACATTTTACACAAGTTATGTCAAAACTGGAAACTAGCTGTGTCAACACTCAGGACTAGTGTCAACAAATTTGATACAAGTTGTGTTCAGACAAGAAGATAGCAATGTCAACACACTCGATTGTTGTCGATAGAGAAGTGTCGACACCCATGACTAGTGTCGATAGAATCTAAGTACAGAAGTGTCAACTCCTTCATGCAGAAGCTCTCAGACAGAAATTCTTCTAAGTTAAGAATTCAAAGCTTGAAGTTCTAACAACTGTCAGAACTGTCAGATGTCAGTGGATTAACCGGGGCAGCCAGTCACTCTTTCTAAAGCCTATATAAGGAGACCAACACAACAGAAACAAAGTGATTATGATCAATGTTCTCATCTAAGTCTGTCAAAACATTTCAAAAGAATCCTGAAGGTGGAGAGGAGGTAGATCGTTGATCAACTTCAATTTTCTTCAGCCAAGTTCAACCCTACCTTCTCCTTCAAGAAGCTTTAAAACACTAAGAAGGGTTGGACTTATTTCTTCACAGCCAAGATTAAGGGAGAGGTTTTTACATCAAGATCTGATCAAGAAGAAGTCACCAGTCTCTTTCTTTCTGGGTGATACTTCAAAACTCAAATTCTTTTTGTTATATCAATTTTGTAAGATCTATAAGGTTATCTGAGTTATAGAAGATTGATTTCTTTGAATTGTAAGCCTAAATTATAAAGGCTGGGTAGGGTTGTGTGTCTGATGTAGGAGGAGGGGCTATTTCTCTGAGCTGTAAGAACTGGAAGGTTCTGAGGTTATAGGGCAAGGATTTTCCTGAGGAGTAGGAGTAGAGGATCACTCTGAGGTAGGGTTATTGAAGAGGAACCTGAGTTGTAAGATCTTGACGATCTAAGGTAGGACATTATTTTGTATGAGTTGTAGGAGCCAGCTGGGCTCTGAGGTGTAAGATCTGAGGATCTGAGGAAAAGAAAGAAGAAGTTTGGCCGAATCTGGCTCATTGCTAGATAAGCGAAGGGGGAAAGTGGATGTATCCATAAATTGAAGAATCACTATAAAACTAATGTGCGCTGTGTTGTGCTATGATTGTTAAAATTAGATTTGTGTTGTGATTGTTAAGCTTAGACTTGTGTTGTATTTAGTATATCAATAGAGTTCTTGAATATTGTGGCTGTGTTAATTAACACACTAAGATATTTATGTGACTTAAAGTAGCCAAGATTTAAATTCGACCTATTCACCCCCCCTCTAGATCACTCTCTATCCTAAAAAAACACTTTACAAATTGTTTTGGCCCGGGCGTAATTTTTTAGCCCTGGCGCAATTTTTTAGCCCGGGCCTGATATTTTTGCCCGGGCCCGGTATTTTGGCCCGGGCGCAGTATTTTGGCTAGGGCACGGTATTTTTGGCCCAGGCGCGATATTTTGGCCCGGACGCGATATTTTTGCCCGGACGCGATATTTTTACCCGGACGCGATATTTTCTACCAGGCGAAAAAATTGCGCCCAGGAGAAGAAATTGCGCCAGTTAGAAGAAATCACGCCCGGGCGAAGAAATCGAGCCTAGGAGAAAAAATCGAGCACAGGAGAAAAATCGTGCCCGGGCGAAGAAAGCGCACCCAAGCGAAGAAAGCATGCTGTTTGGAAAAATCTTTATGATTTATCTTAACAGAATATTTTAAATGATTTTATATCCTAGGTTTATTACACATGATATATAGTGAAGGTAATTTGGTCTTAGAAGTGTTATAAAATTTCATTAATGAAAATGACATATGAAAGGAATACTGAATATAAAGGAAAAGTCATAAATTGTCAACATGTGTCGACTTGACACACTAGAAGTCGACGCAACTTTGATTAAAAGTCGACGGAATTTCGACTTGAAGTTGACACAACTTCAACTGTAATTCGATTCTACTCCAAATAGAAGTCAGAACAATTAAATTTGATAAGTTGACGACATTCAAAATATAATATCGACGGATACTTCGGCATGATATCGACGGAACGTCGATTAAAGAGTTAATCTTACAGATAGTCAGAATTCGATGTTACTTCTATTAGAACTCGATGTTACGTCGACTGAATTTCTTAACAAAATTCATTTTGAGCCTTAAATCAGAATTAATTCAAGAAGAGGTTTGAATAACAGAATCTTGGAGACATTAGAAGATGTCGACCTATATATATGTTTGATGAGATAAAAAAAATATCAATAGAGGATCTTGAATGATCATTGAATTCTTACATCAATCACCAACTACAGACGATCAAGAAATTTATATCAGATCGTGATAGATTGATTTCGACATAGAAAGTTTGGAAGATGATCATTAGCAAATGAATTTCTTCCATCAATCAGTCGAATGTTAGATTGTTGCTGAATCTACTAAAGAGAATTAGTTTTTCTTCTTATCAAAAGGAAATTGCATCAGATTCAGAGAAGATTCATGGATAATCTAGAAACATGACATATAATCTTTGTGATTGTGATATTCAGAGATTCATAAAAATTTTCAGATATCATCACTACTAGTCCTCAGAAATCTATAGAAAGGACACAGAGAGAAGATCAATTCTATCACAAATCTTCTTTCATTTTTTTATTTCACATTGTGAAAAGAGTTTTGAGAATCCATCTTCAAAGGATTCAGTGAGAGGTTTTGAGAGTCTCCTTGAGAAAAGACTCGGATTGTATTGGTTCAAGATCTCCTTATCAAAAGATCTAATGTTGGTTCTAACAGTCTGCTGATCTAACGACTCAGGCACTGTGATAGTGAATTCCTACCAAGTGGGTAGAAGAGTGGATGTACTCAGATTGAGGGAGAACCACTATAATCTTTATGTCATCTGGGTTTTTGTGTTAATTTTTAATTTTGTGATGTGATTTTATTTACCTGCATCTATTTCCGGTTGATTGTTGATGTATATGCAAATTCTGTGAATTAAACTAAGTATTTGAAACAAAATTTTAATTTTTATTCACCCCGCTCCCTCTAAAAAAACTCTGAGGTATTTAGCAACTGGTCTCCTATTTTACGCGTCCAGACAAAGAAATCGCGCCCAGGCGAAGAAAGCGCGCTCGGGCGAAGAAAGCGCGCTCGGGCCAAAAAAGCGCGCCCGAGCAAAGAAAGCGCCCCCGGACAAAGAAAGCGCACCCGGGCGAAGAAATCGCGCCCGGGCGAAGAAATCGTGCCTGAACGAAGAAATCGCGCTCAAGCGAAGATTCCCACCCTAAAGAAAACTCTGAGGTATTTAGCAACTGGTCTCCTATTTTACGCTTCTGGACGATGAAAGTGCGCCCAGACGAAGAATGCACGCCCGGGGGAAGAAAGCGCGCCCGGGCGAAGAAAGCGCGCTCGGGCGAAGAAAGCGCGCCCGGGCGAAGAAATCGCGCCTGGGCGGAAAAATTGCGTCCAAGGGGGAAAATCACGTTCGGGCGAAAAAGTCACGTTCATGCGAAAAATTTGTGTTCAGGCGAAAAATTCGCGTCTTGGTGAAAAAACCGTGTGTAGACCAAAAAAAGCGTCCGGGTGAAAACATCATGTATAGGCCAAAAAATTGAGCCCAGGCGAAGAATTCGCATCTGGGCGGAAAAATCGGGTCCAGGGGGAAAAATAGAGCCTGACCGAAAAATTCGCGTCCATGAAAAAAAATTGCGTTCAGGCGAAAAATTCGCCTCTTGGTGAAAAAATCTTGTCTAGACCGAAAAAATAGCGTCAGGGTGAAAACGTCAAGTACAGGCCGAAAAATCGCTTTTAGGTCGAAAAAAATTGTTCTCTTTTTGAAAAGCCTGAGTTGGTGATCTCAATATCCGCATGTGGAGAAAAACATTGGATGGATGGGTTTTTAGGTTAGGTGAATATCGTCAACTTTCTACAAGAAAATCAATTCCACTCTATAATTGTTGGACCGAACAACAGAAATGACTTTTATATTCTCAACGTCAATAGTTTATGTTGCAACCTAACTCAACGTCCCGGTCGGACCGAAATAATATGGACCGCTTTAGCTCTCGGAACCGTCGAGTGCGCACACAGCCAATGAGATGAGTCGATCATACACACAAAGTTTTAACGTGGAAAAATCCCTCAATCGGGTAAAAAACCATGTGACCGGATCTGTGCCAGTCAAAGTCCACTATTTACTTATTGTTACAGCTTGTCCGTTGAACTAAGGGCAACAAACCGCTCCTCATTATAATTTGGAGATGAGAGAACACTTAGCACTCAGGGGATGACAGACTGTCTCGCCAGGCGTTTGTAATAAATTGCGCTTTGCAGCGATAGTCTTTGTTGGGCGTCACAGTGGCACTAAATACGGGAGCGAAGCACTTGAGTTTGCGATCGTGGAGGCCTTTTGGAGATGGAGAGATCGTGCTTCATTAGGCGGCTTGAAGGTGGCTCGAACGCGGCTTGGAGATGGCTTGAATGCAGCTAGGGAGTGGCTTGAATGTGACTTCAGTGTAACTCGCAAGAGAAATCTGACAGAGCTTTAGCCTGAGGAAGAAGAAAGGTCTGAGGAAAAAAGACTAGAAATGAGGAGTCATGAGACTCCTTGTATAGCCTTCAGGAGGTGATTATGGTGGTTACACAGCTATCCGCACACCATAACCACCATTATAAATATTTTTGCTATAGTTTAGGGGCGCTTATTAGGATAATTAATTTCGCTATTTATGCACCAATTAAATTAATAATAAAATTCCCCACTAACCTGGCGGTTAGTGGGTGGTTACACGCGAATCAGACGACGAGAAATGACCCGAAAAGAATGGATGTAAGGGACAAACTTCCATGGGCGGCCGACAAACTTGCCGCCAAACTCGTCGGCGAGGAGGGAGACCGTCGCCGATGGCCAGGAAAGCGTGCGGCAACTAAGCCGACGACGAAGAGGGTAAGGCCGACTGCTACCTCGGTCACGCGTCGGTGGCCGAGGAGGGGCAGCCAGCTCGGCTGCCTATTTAGGCCGCGCGTTGGCGGTAGATAAAGGGCGGCCGTCCTGGCCACCCCTTTAGCCGTGCATCGGCGGCCAGCTCGGCCGCCGAGGAGAGGAGGGCAGTTCGACCGCTTCATCAGCAGCGCGCCGGCGGCCTACGAGGGGCGACCGACTTGGCCTCCCTTTTGGTCATGCGTCGGGGGTCGAGGAGGGGCGGCCGGCCTGGCCTCCCCTTCTGCTGTGCGTCAACGGCGAGGAGGGGCGGCCGGTTCGGTCGTGCCAAGGCTTCCGGCTTGGCCGCCACCTTCGGAGAGCGCGTGTGGTTTTGACATCATGCGTTATGGGATCAGCGTGCATGGGGATCACGCGCGCGTGCAGTCACGCCCATGATCCCACTAATTTTGGTGGAGATCATGGGGGGTGTGGTTATGTGCACACCCATCCTTTTTAAGAGGGGTCTCATCCCCATTATTTGCTCCTCGAGATTATGTGTTGCTGGAGATTGGTATGAGCAAAAGAACAAGAATCTCTTTCTTATTCATAGTAGCGACGATGACGAACGGTGAACGATCAGAGATATTGAATGGAGGTGCCCTATAAACTGAGGTAAAATGTTAGGATACACCAAGGAGGAGAAGGAGAGGCAGCGGGGCGCGCTCATGAGGGCCAACGTCGCATGATCGCGGACGGGAACGGTCACCCCGGGGGAAAAGGGTTATGCCGACAAATGCCCCCAGGGAAGGTAGTCGGTGTGCCCGTGCGTACCAGGGCACGCGTGCAGTCGCGCAAACAAGCACACGCGCTTGGTTGCGCCCGTGATCGCGTCAAGTCGCACCGTGCGCGCGTCGAGATGCGCGCGCGTGCACTGGGTCGCGCGCGCGCACCTGGCTGCGTGCGCGGGTGCACGCGCACTTGGTCTCGCGTGTGCGCTAGGCCTTGAGCGCACGTGCACCATGTCTCGTGCACGCGTGCACCATGTCTCGCACGCGCGTGCACCAGGTCCCCCGCGCGCGCACTTGGTCATACGCATGCGTGCGCGCACCAGGTCACACACGCTCACAGGGTCGCGCTCGCGGGAGCGCATTGGTATACACTCCCAGATCGTGCGCGGGCGCACGCGCATCAGGTTGCGCGCACACCGGCTTATGTGTGCGCTCACACAGGATTTCCTGTGCGCGCGTACTCGTGCGCGTCGTACTAGAACACATTTGGCTTTAGCTCTACTGCGCGACGTGCCTTCATACGCACAATGGGGGCGAAAGTTTTTTGACTTATAAATTGTTTTATCTGAGACCAATCTTGATTTGTTTTGTGTTAGGGTTCGAAGCGTACCGCAAGACCAACACGTTTGCGCTCTTCTCTTACCGATGATCATATTGCGATTTGGAGGAGAAGGTTTAGATTTCCTGCCGACCTTGAAGTGAAGATACTGCGTGCTGAGGAGAGGGTCCAAAATTCTCCTCGTGGTTGGTTGACGATCTGCGAGATTACTTTGAGATCGGGTTTCTGATTTCCATGTTGTGAGGAAGTGATTGAGATTTTGAAGTTTTGCGGAGTGTTAATTTCCCAGTTTACTCCCCTGGGAGTAGTACGTTTCATGGGATTGGTTGTCTTCTTTCGTGAACATGGCGGGAAACTCTCTTTAGATTATTTTTGAGATTGGTGTGACATTCGCTCTGATGGTGGTGAGCATGTTGAAATTCATTGCAACAAGAGCTGACTTGATTTTGAGACTCGGACGGACTGCCGTCAGCCCATCACGGAAACTCTATTTGGCTATGTCAAGAATTCTTGGGGTTTTTTGGAGCTGTGGATTGCATTGCCTGATCGTTGTCGCCGTCAAAAGCGGAAGGAGCGGGAGTTTTCCCCAGTGCTGGGATTTTTGGAGCCCCGCGAGCTGGCAAACTGCTTGTTTAGCATTTCCTCATTTGTGGAAGAGAAACGTTTGTTGTGATGTGGGATTTCTTCAGATCTTGAGCGGATTGCCGAGATGTCTTCAGGTTACGGTCGGAAGAGGAAGGCCATTACAGCTCCTTGTGAAGACGTTGGTATGGTGTCTTGCCCGGCTTCCCCTGGTAAGATTGCTTCTTCTGATGCTCGAGGTGGGTCTACTCCTGAGATATAGGTGCTCGGATGTTCTCCCACCCCCCACCCACTCTCATCCTCCGGAGGCGGCTTCTCCAAGGGTGTCTTCCTCCTAGAAGGAAATGAGTGATATGGTAAGCTCGCCTTCTTTTATGAAATCTTTACTTTTGTCATGCTGAACTTTTTCCTACCTTTTATACAGATTGAGGCTCAGGCCTAGATTGCTGTTACTTGGAATGTTCATTATGTGAGCTTGAAGGATGAGTACTTGTCCCTTCAAGCGAAATTTCGGTCGTCGACGAGCTTGCTTGCCTCTTTGAGGGATGAGCATGATCGGAATGTTTCTTGGTTTCACCGGATTGGTTCCGGGCTGAAGACTGAGTTGTAGGAGGCACTAGCTACATTGGAGGTGGAGAGAACATTGGTTGAGAGAACCACATAAATGTTGAAGCATGCATAGGAGGAGACCTCCCGTTTAGAGACAGAGCTTGGGGTGTCGAAGGCTCGAGTGGTGATGCTTTCTTCTGAAAGTCGTACGTCAAAGTTGAAGGCTACTGGTATTGTTGAATACATTGATTCCTTGGAGTATATTCGTGACCGTTGTTTGATTGTCGAGGAGATTCGTAAAGACATATGGACCAAGGAGGTGGAGCCTTAGATGAAGGAAGTTCGCAAGCTAGCGCTTAGACGTAGAGTCTCAAAGGCTTTTCTCCTTGTGGGCAGGAGCTTAGGATGTGATATATCCGGCTTTAGTTTTGATGATATATCAGATGATGAGAGTTTGAGTCTTGATCCTGATATGGATGCGGCAGATGTGTAGCTGTGTGGTTTCTTTATGCTTGTATGCTTATATCTCCCTTTTTAGAGTCTGTTGTTCGTCTTTTACTTTTGATGGTTATTGATAGTGTGACATTTATGTTTTTTGGTATGCAATTATTGTGACGGGGTTGTTCTTCTCCCTTCGGTGCAAATGCTGTTTGTAAGTTTGACTTGCGTGGTTGCCTTGCACGAGTTATGACCGTGAGTTAGTTTGCACGAGGATTGCTCGTGACTTGGTTTGCACAAGGATCACTCGCGGCTTAATTTGCACGAGTATCACTCGCGGCTTAGTTTGCATGAGGATCGATCGCGGCTTAGTTTGTACGAGGATCACTCGCGGCTTAGTTTGCAAGAGGATCGCTCGCGCCTTAGTTTGTACGAGGATCACTCGCGGCTTAGTTTGTACGAGGATCGCTCGCGGCTTAGTTTTCACGAGGATTGCTCGTGGCTTGGTCGTGAGGGGGCAAACACTGATGAGGTCGTGGCGTAGAAAGGCAGGTTTGGTGAATAGTTTTTGTATTCAAACTGCATGCGCAGTCTTACCGATTTTGCACGAGGATCGCTCGTGACTTAGTTTTTCTGCACAACATTTATAGTAACATAATGCGATATAAATATAAGATAATTTGAGTGAGTTCGGACTCACAACTTTTACACATCGTAGAGTTCAAGCATAACATAAAAAATCTTTTGCTAATTAAAAAAAATAAGAAGTTACTGATGGAATCGACGCAGGTTCTGTGCATTTCATGTCCGGAGTAGGGTTTTCCCTTTTGCGCTCCTTAGCTTGTAGGTTATCGGCTTTACAATTGCGATGATGATGAACGGTCCTTCCCATGTAGGTGAGAGCTTATCTCCTTGTGGTCCCTTGCCAGCAACTTCTATACTTCAAAAAACCAAATCCCCAATGTTGATGGGTCTGGATTTCACCTTCCGATTGTAATGTCGTGCTACATGTTCCTGATAAGCGGTGACACGAAGGGCTGTCATATCTCGAACTTCATGTATCAGGTTTAGATTCTCCTAAAGGGATTCGTCATTCTTTCCTAGGTTGAAGTTGGAGACTCCAGGACTTGGGACGCCGATGTCAACATGGATGATTGCTTCTGTTCCGTAGCAGAGGTTGAATGGAGTTTCTCCCATCGGGGATCTCTCTTGGGAAGTGCGTCAACATATCGCCACCTAGCTTCTTACAGTAGAGTTTTTAATCCCCTCAAGATTGTTCGATTGGTCACCTCAATCAGCCTGTTGGATTGGGGGTGCGCCACAACAGTGTGTCGCACATTAATCTTCAAGTCCTCATACATTTTCATGAAAGATCTTCCATTGAATTGAGTTCCATTATCTGTGATGATGATGGCAGGGATGCAAAAATGATAGATAATATTCCTCCATACGAATTGTCTGGTGTTCTCTTTAGTGATCTTAGCTAAAGGTTTTGCCTCAACTCACTTGGTGAAATAATCGATGGTCATTATGATGAACTCTCTTTGCCCCAAGGATTTAGGTAGGGGACCAAGAAGGTCGATTCCTCATTGCGCAAATGACCATGCCACTTACAGTGTAGTGAGATAAACTGGTGGTCTTCGAGGAATGTTTGTGTGTAACTGGCAGCTTTTGCATCTCTGGACAAACTCGGTTGCTTCTTTCTTCATCGTGGCTAATAGAAGCCTTGGCATAAAATTTTCATGCTAAGGCCTTCCCACCTAGATGTTTCTCCCCAAACTCCCTCGTGAACTTCTCGCAAGGTATACTCTGCATCTGGTTTTGATAAACATTTCAAGTATCAGAAATTGCCCAGAAAAGGATGTGTTTAGTACAGTTCCCCAAAAGATAATGGAAAAACGTGGTAAGCGTGCATCCCATAGGCTCGTGCCTCTACTGTTTTTTGGGCAATATATGAAAATCCAGGTAGGCTAACAACGGATCGATCCAATATCCTTTTGGTGCACATCGATCTCCAATGAACTCCCAAGGCCCTTGGATGCTGGGGAAACAATCTCCTCAACTTGGCGACACCTTTGATATGATGATTGAGTTAATTACGTGGGCTAGATTTGAAAGGTCATCTGCCCTGGAATTTTGTTCTCTCGGGACTGTGAAGAATTTGGAAATGCATCACCTTATGCAACAGCATACTTTGAAAAAAATGGGACTATGACTCTGATTAAAACACTAGGGGGGGGGGTGAATAGGTTCAAT